>JACCIC010000104.1:450000-455000 GCA_018907035.1 Sycobia sp. Sy_11
AAAATGTATGATTTTAATATTACTTTCTACATCGTCATCTCAACTTACATCTCATTAAATTACGCCGAATCCGTAGAAATTTTCGAAAAAATAATTTCCACGTTTAATTTAAAAATGAAACGTAATAAATAATTTTGCAAAGCATTATGGAAAAGCCTTGTATTTCGTCATTATACAGAAAACAGCGAGTGAACATAATACCTTAACAAATTATGGTTTATAAAAAATTTATATAATTTTAGGAATCTATATTATTCATTCCATCTCACCGTCTAACCCCGTTTCGATCACCTTATTTGCGATCCTTTTCAGGACTCTAAATGTTTTTCGAATTAACGCGTAATTAATTTGGAACAAAATAAACAATTATTATTACAATGTAATATTTGGTTTTTCGTACACGCAAAAAATTTCGTTGTAAAAAATTACCTCAAACAAAACTCGGGCATGTTCTGTATGTTAAACAATAACGAAAGAATAAACAAAGGCAAGCCAAAATATCTATACACAAATCTTCTGCTCGGACGTCGTAATCGCTTTGAAAAAGACGGACCACATGGTCCCATTTATCTCTCCCATAATGTACCTCCCAGCGCTCATTCGCCTCGGCTCAGGGCGCGCCCCGTGCCCATCCACAAGAGAAGAATGCATTTCTCTCTCTCTCTCTCTCTCTCTCTCTCTCTCTCTGTATATATATATATATATATATATATATATATATATATATATATATATATACAGGATACTGATGATGCAGCCGCGAGGCGCGAATCCAGATAGTACAAAGGTCCGGAGTAGAGATACATTTAAATACAGGCCATCTCGCGCGTACCTCGGGGAGCTGATGCAGGTGATATATATGCGGCGGGGCGGGGTCCGAGAAAAAAAGCATCGCGGGGAAAAAAGATACCGGGAGGGAGAGAGAGAGAGAGAGAGAGAGAGAGAGAGAGAGAGAGAGGAAATGATCCCGATGATGCGTGTCGGAATGCCAAGTCGAGATA
Source organism: Sycobia sp. Sy_11 (assembly GCA_018907035.1). Lineage (NCBI taxonomy): Eukaryota > Metazoa > Arthropoda > Insecta > Hymenoptera > Epichrysomallidae > Sycobia > Sycobia sp. Sy_11. The sequence goes on from JACCIC010000104.1 coordinate 451,002, forward strand.
GAGGGAGAGAGAGAGAGAGAGAGAGAGAGAGAGAGAGTGGTGGATGGGGGACCGTCGACGCACCCTCGAGGACGTCGCCAGAGGGCGATAATTAAATTGGCCCTTGGCTCGTCGGCGAGACGGGGTGGGGGAAAGGCGTATATATACACGTATATGTACCTGGCTACCGAAAAACGCAGAGGCGGGAGGTAGCCATATAATACCGAGAGATAATCGAGGACTGCTGCGTCGCTTCTGACGAAGGTGCGCGCTGTGTGTGTGTGTGTGTGTTTTTTTTTATTTTTCTGGAACGGAAGAGGGGGCGTGCGGGGGTCGAGGGGGTGGTGAAAAATGGGCCAAGCTCCTCCCGTGGTTCTCGAATAAAAAAAGAAACGAAAAAAAAAAACATAGGAAGACGACCTACGCCTCGGAGAGTTTTTGTCCCCGTCCGCTGTTCGTCCCTGCTCGTTCTCGCATCGTCGGATGGCTCGGGCGGGGAGGGGTGTAGAAAAGTGCGGGACAAACTCTCCGAAAGGAACAACGCCGGCGCACGCGCGCACAAGCGCACTTCCGTTTCTGTATAACGTCGCGAGTGAAAAAAGCGAGCCAGTCGCGCGTACGATTTAAGATCGTCGGACATACCAGTCTGTATTACGCCTGTTGCGCGATCTACGCGCCTGATAATTTTTCTGAGAGGTAGAGGGAGAGAGCGAGAGAGAGAGAGAGACGGGAAGCTCCATTAGCCTTTCTTCTCGCCGCCGCATCCTGATTTCCTGCGTCTGTGGGTGGGTGCGCGCGCGAGGGAAAATTATCGGTGACGGACGCGAAGTTGCGTCCACGCAGAGACGCAGCTGCTGCGGGTCGTTAGCGTCATCGTCAGCTCCGACCCTCGTATCATCGCAGGTGTGTATATATATATATATATATAGCCCTGTTGAAATTTTTAATGATAAGTGAGGAATTTTCGTTCACGCAGCCGTTTCACTTCGCCGCGCATCAGCTTCTGCGGTATACGTAGGCACACGCACCGACACACCGAGACTATTAGCCCTCCCTTTATGCTTCTTCGGTGGAATGGGGGGGGGGAGGGGAGCGATTATTGCGTCTGCCATGGCATCGCGTTTCTATGTTTCCCACCTATTTTTTTCCCTGTTCAGAAATGAGTTACCTTCGTCCGGAAAGTATTAAACGTACGTGCATGCGTGTACACATATGACTCGCGCGCGTTGAATAGATTACCGTGGGGGGTTAGGGGGAGGGGTGGCATGTATAATTACGTTGCCCGCGACGCGCTTGTATAATATTCCTCTGTGACTTATACGATGATTAAATAATGGCGCACAACGCCGCCGCGTCTCTCGCGAACAGCCAGCGTCTTGTGTTTATTAATTACCTTTGGAATTTTTAATGATTATACGCCTTTGAGGGGGCGGGGGGAGGGGAGCGCGTAAGAACGTGTTCGCGACGATGAAACGACAACGACGACGACGACGACGACGACGACGACGACGGTGCGAGGATGACGACATCTTCGAAAAATTATCATTGTCGCCGTGTCGCGGCCGAGGCATTTCCGTTGTAAAATTATAAGGGCGCCCCGATGCGAACGAAACGCGCGCTCTCGTGCGCACATTGGTAGTTGTTAATTACAGGACGGTATAATAAAGCCCGAGTAGATTTGGACGAAATTCGATACGTGATTGAAGAAATCGTTAGAAATGATAATTGCTAATGAAAGATGTCGGACGAGTTTGTGTGTATGTAGCTTTAGCTGTATAAAAAAAAAAAATAATAAGAATTCATTTTAAAGCTATTGGTATTTAGGTACATGTCTGTACAAGTTGCGATATAAAAACAACGATCACCTTAAGGACATTCCGGGAGCGCCTTAGTCGATAAATTTGCCTGTGATCAAATTAATGAACTGACGATCTTGATTTCGACCGCGTGGTCATTTTTTCATGACATTGAAAGGCTCAATTATCGTTGTTGTTTTTCATTATTTATTTTTGCTAAATAATCCGATAATTTTCGTAGTGTATCACGGGCTAACCGTTTTTTGCCCCCATAAAGTTACATTTTATTCGTTTCTTTTGTTAAATTGATCGTTCAATAATGAAATGGAAAATTGCGTTTAATTTCAAACGAAAGTTTCTCAAAGTAATCCAGACAAGGGAACGAAGCAATTCTCATCGCAAAGCTTTCTTCGCAAACCATTATAACGTTGTGAATTAATTTTGACCTTGTCACGGTCGAGATCATGATTTTATAGGTGATCCAAAGGATCTGATGATAGTTACGTAGATATGGAATTTTTCGCGCTGTCCAAAAAAAACTAGAGCGAAAAAAGGAGTTTCTTGTTTTGAAAAAAAAAAGAAATTGAAGGCCGTCCATCAGATGACCTTCAAATATGTTGCAAGAAAAACTACATCGCGTAATTATACATTCGAGCGAGTATCCTCTCCTTACTATTTTTTCTCGCACTTATCCGCATCTGCATATATTATGCGGAAATATGAAGCGGAGTCATGCTGCTCACCCAACTTTCGTGATTTTTTCCTAATTTATTTTCGCTGCGTATCACGAGTCTCGTCGTCGCCACTGCAATGTGTCTCCCCCTCCCTCCCTCCACCCCCCCCGTCCAAATAGTTTTCCTCTGGCGGGCGATTTAAGGCCGATAATCTAGCTGTCCCGTGCGTATAGATCATAATATAGGCCACGCAGTCGCGAGATTCCTTTCCTGTCCCCCATACGCATATTACCATACACAACGCATTTAATTAGACGGAGAAAGGAATGGAATTTCGCGCGAGCTCGTCTTGATCGTTACGCGAAAGTCCGCGACGGGACGAGAGGTGTCGAAAGTTTCGACGGCGGTAATCGATAATTTATAGACATTCGCGTTCGCGCAAATGTACATAAGTGCGCGCGTCGCGATGAGCGCGGGAGCGATTAAAAGAATTTTATTTTCAGTTTTTTCGGGTCGAAAGAGCCAGAGAGAGAGAGAGAGAGAGAGAGAGAGAGAGAGAGAGATAAGTGAAGGAAGATCGATCCTCCATGTGTGCTTAACGGTTTCGACCCCCTCCCCTCCCCCGCGGCGCGAGGAAAACATTTCGGGAGCGTCATAACGTGCAATTATTTAGGAATTCTGCCGCGTCAGCGCGACTCGATTGGCATTCTCCTCCCCTCCCCCCTTTCTCTGTATCCCTCATTCTTTCTGTCTTTCTGACTTTTTGTTTTCTTTTTGCACTGGCTTCGTGTTGTAGGCGCATTATTAACCTTGATTTTTGAATAGAGAGACTGAGAGAGAGAGAGAGAAAGAGAGAAGAATTGATTTTTTTCACGCTTCAGCGAACTGATAATTATAGGGATTGTTATAATTTTTTATTCTTGGCTTTCTTATTTTTTTGAGTTTAAATGAATTAGGTGCTGTTTTCAAAGCAAATTTGTACACAACTGGTAATATAGTACTATTTGCCACGAGTTTTATTATTATTTTTTTTACTATTATCAACATGGATAAAAGATATAAATGAGTACAATTTCGTCTCTTGTACGTCTGAAGTTTTAGCCGCTGAATTGGTGGGTGTCATTTTTTTCTTTACGTGAAGATGGACGAAAAGCTTTCGAAAAGTTTTCGGGTGTATGCAGGTCTTCTTCCTTTAAATGCACATTCGGCGTTTTTGTGAGCGAAGAAAATTTTTGAATCCTTGAGCATTTTTTTTTCTTCCTTTGCCTTTTACCTAAAATTGCCAATACAAATGACAAGGTAATTTTCATATACAATTCGTACAATATGATAGAGCAGAAGAAAGAGACTTGGAGAAAAAAAAAACAATCTTTCTTACACCGATTTCGCCGGGCAGACCCGAGCGCGTTTTGCAATTTCCAGCTTTTGAATAATCCCGAGATATACGAAGAAAACCTTTCGGACTCTCTGTGTCGAGCTGTGCGTTGAATTACACATATATCTATGTATAAATGTACATACATAGAGAGAGAGAGAGAGAGAGAGAGAGG
>JACCIC010000104.1:462500-490000 GCA_018907035.1 Sycobia sp. Sy_11
CATATATTCGGTAAAAATAACTGATCATAAATCCTATACCATAAATTATATAACATAAATATATGTGAATCTATAAACTTAAATTTTCTATATATAAAATATTTCTTCCTTTGTTTATAACGTACGTTATTCAGTAAATCTATAGGCAACTGTAATCGTTGTTAAATTTCTGCGTAGTCATTATCTTATCCACATCATTATTTGTACTAACCTATTGCAACTAAAATGCAATTATGGACGGTAAAATTGCCCCATAACCGTGCTGCTCCCATATAATACTCCAAATCCTCGAATTTGTGAAAAAGAAAAAAACAAAAGCAAAATAAAAAAAAAAAAGAAAAGAAAAGCACCAATGATGAAAACTGGCATTTTTCTATCTCTCTGCAGAAACGACACAGCTCGAGGACCCGAGGCAGGAGTGGCGCGCCATTCAGGAAGCCATGCTCCGCGAGTATCTGCAAACCGCACAGGACGCACTCGAGGTGAGTACATCGGGCATCCACCGCTTACGCACGCGATAATAAGGGCAAGAGCGACATCGTCGCTTTCTCGGCGATCGCCTATTCTTCTTCGCCGTTTTTATTTATTTTTCTTACATTTTTGTTCTTTTTTTTGTTTTTTTTTTTTTTTTTAACTTTTTCGTTCCGAGCAGCGGTCCACAGGGGGAGCACGCTTGAGAGTGACGCTTTTGCGGTCGCGGTCGCGATCGAGGATGGCGCTGCGCACAGAGTGTGTATAAACTGCCGGCGACGCGACGTTTAGTCTTTAGAATTAGACAGCCATTTTGCAAACATGATATATGTGTATATATATATATATATATATATATATATATATAGATTTATAGATTTATAGATTTATAGCTACGCATATGGACATATATTGCTGAACGCCGAGCGCGCCCTCTCGCGCGCGGTTCAACCCGCGTTCGTTGCTCATTTACCTAACCGACCGCAGATTTTTCCATGAGGGCCAGTAGATGGAAATTAACACGATAGATCGGCGTACCTCTGTGCAAAACTGGGATTCCCACCACTCGACCCCGGCGCCCTCTTGAATTTTTCCTGCTACGGCCTCACGTCTGGCGGGCAAACGTATATGAGATGTACGCGCGCGGCCGCGCAAACTGACTCAGTGACGATTGTACGGGGGCTCGGACGTGGGTGATTAGAACTGTCGGCTCTCAGTTCCTTGTCGTTAAAGTTAAAAAAAAAAAAAAAAGAAGAAGAAGAAAAAAGCCAACTCTGGCTCTCCGATGGCGCAGCGGGGAACTCGGCCTATCGCGCACGCGAAACGGACGCTTGTTTTTTTTTTTTCGCGATTCCGCAACGACTCCCTCCCCTCCCTCCCACCTCCTTGCGATTCAACTCCCGATAGTTCTTCGTATAGATGCCCGCGCGCTCGTACGGCGTGCATTACGCCGTGCGTCGAAGGGGGAAGAGGAAAAAGGAGGAGGGAGCGCGGCTGCAGGAGTTAGAAGGGATGGGATAAAGAGAGGTGGGGAGATAGAGCGTAGCGCGGGAGGGGAGGGGGAGGTAAGGAAGAAATTCAAAGAGGAGGAGGAGGAGGAGGAGGAGGAGGCCGAACATTTACGACGGGGCTCGCGCGCGCGCTCACAAAAGCCCCGAGATTATACGCGCGCAATGCAATTTATCATCCGCTGCGTTATAAAGCGATTGCGGATTCACTTAGCGAGCCGAAAGCCGGTAGCTGAGATGTTGCAACATGTATCCCCCCCCCCCATCCCAAACCATCCCTAAACTCTCTCTCTCTCTCTCTCTCTCTCTCTCGGTCTTCGCCTCCGATGCTGATTCCTTCCTCTGTATCGGTATAATAAAGGAGTATAAAGTGCCACTGATCGACCGTTCTTATATTTTATATATATATATATATATATATATATATATATACACGCACACGGACAGAAACATATACGCAGGGCCAAACGATGCCGCGCACCGCTGAGAATAAAGCAGAGCGGCGCGCCTTTGAATTCTCTACACGGCGTGTATAAGAAGATTAATTATAATCGTATTTAGCGCATATTATAGGATTCGTGCGTAAATTCGATTTTGATATTAGAAATTTTGAAGGTCTCATTCGTTTTTCACCACGGTTATATATATATTATATTATATTATATCATTATCTGTGCTTTTTAAATATGATTCATTAATTATTGCTACATATAGTCTACGTATGTATATATATATATATATATATATAGACCTTTGGTAAGGTGTAGTTGCCCGAAAAAAACTAAACAAATTGCTGTTCTCGAAAAATGTTTTTTCCATTTGTCTATATATATATATATATATATATATATATATATATATATATATATATATATTGGAGCAGAAAAACAATTCGAGAAGTATTTTGAGCTCGACAAAGCGTTGAAAATATTTCAAAACGTTTTCATGCGTCCTTTCTTCTGTCAAATTGAAAAGCCAAATAATTTGCATAATAGACTTACTGGCAAATACGTTGAGTTAGACAAAAGCAATAGTCAGCGCTATTTCGCTCAGTTTTACCGCCCGAACAATCAGGTAAAAATTTTCCAATAATCCCAGAATTACCATTGAATTTCCATGTATAATTTTTAAGCAGACCTACGCAGACATTCCGTCGTACAAAAGTATTACGCAATCACTGTCGTCAACATAATCGTTTAAAAATCTGCTCCTTTTATATATCGTTCAAAGAAAAATCGCGCTCTGACTTTATCAATTTGAAACGAGAATAAATTCATCTTCGCTATTAAATACGTGCCGCCGTATTTTATTTAAACACCCCGCAGAAAATCTCCCGTTCGAAAAATAACGAAAAAACCAAAAAAAAAAAAATGGAGGCACCCGTGAAGCGATTTATTCCACGCCTCGGTCGTTGCGCTCGACTAAAACCCAACGTTCAATGCGTCAGCTCGCGGATCCTTATAAAAAAAAAAAAAAAAAAAAAAAAAACTTCATTTCAACCTCGTTATATAAATCTCGAATATCAAATCAGACATTTGGCCTCGCTTAAAGGTTGTTCTACACGCGGAGGCGCAATTTCCCGCAATTTTCCATAAAACGCGCGCAATTTTCTCGAGTCGCCGCAGATGTCATCCATTATTACACACGCGCGCGCAGCTCACAGAAGGAAACGTAGATATATAGAAATATAGATGTAAGTATGACGATTTATATACGTTTTGGGTGCGGCCGACAGAAGAGGAATTGGACATGACGTTGGCTCACTCCATATATATTAATATCGACATCAGACCGAGAGTCAAGCGTTCTCCAAGCTCTCGGCATTCCGAAACTTGAGCTCTTTTAAATAACTTAGGCATATACAGGCGAATTTTTTAACGGCCTTTTTCTTCTCAACGCTCTTTTCTCCTGTATTAGTATAAATCCGCTGCCGATTTTAAAAAAGGCCCGTAGCGTTTTCAACGAAAAAAAAAACAAATAACACGATGAAATAAGTTTGTGCGTTCTTTCTGTGGGATTCGAGCAAGGTTTTTCTTTTTTTTTTTTTGGTAAGATTTTTGAAAACTGTCTATAATTTCTGGATAAATTCAAGATTTTGATTTGAATTCATTCCAATGCAGAATCTTCAGGCTTAGCAAATGTGTGTGTGTCTGCGTGTATACGTAAAACGATGTATATTGGCAAATATACAATCAGTTTCGAATCTAATATTTTTTGCTCAAGGCGAACATAATCTAACCGAAATAGTCAATAAATCGACGTATTATATGCAGAAGTTTTGTTTTGGTTTTTTTTTTTTTTCATAATAACGATTTATACACCAAAGCTCATATTGCATGATTGACCAACGATATTTTTTATGTTTCATATACATATATATATATATATATATATATATATATATATATATATATATATATATAATTAGCTGATTTCTTTTTCGTGAACTTTACGTGCAAGTGTGCGGAATAATTACATTAAAGTGCAAATTTCATCGGAATTCGATATTCTTATTTGAATATATATGAGCAAAAATGAGGGAAACGATGAAGTAACTAAAAGTACTCGGAGCATCTCCATTATATATATATATACATACATATACATGTATTAGGCTTTCAGATTTACTATCTGGTCGCGTAAAGATATATATATGCATACCTCGATAATGTCGCCCGGCCCTCCGAATTGATATCTCATGCAAATGCAACTGTATCTATATAAGTATTTCACAATGATAATTTATTCCATCAACTATACTGCATACTGAACTTTTCCACGCACTTTGCGCGTACGGTGGCGCACGGGGGCGCTCGTATAATAAACTAAGACGGAGCGTTTTTTGGGATAAATGCATCCCGACGCTATATATATATATATATATATATATATATATATATATATATATATATATATATATATACCCATCGCGTCGGCGGATGCTTTTAAAGTGCTCTACCGTTTTAACATTCCTGGCGATGATGGTATCATAATTCCCCCCCCCCCCGCCTACCCCACGTGCCTCCCGTAAGAAGTGCGCGGGAGCCGTTCGCACAAAGAGCGCCGCCGCGTTGATTATTTTCTAATCCTGTGTGGGATTAAAGCCGTATTTCAAAGACCAGGGAACATTATCGGTGTCTTGATATTCAAATTTACCAAGGCAAAGTGCAATAGGGGGGGGGGTGGGGCGGCGTTTCCTATCATCCGTATTAAAAATGAAAAATGCGCGGTCCTTCTAATTGTAATGGAAGGGGAGGAGAAACTTACGGGCATTGAATTTTCGTCAGCCCGTTATGCTGTTATTTATGTGGTACGCGATCGTGACAATAGAGTACCTTCTCTTGTATGTTTATATGTTCGGAAAGAAAATTATTACCTTCAATTCGAATAATAATGCTGTTATTTTTCATTTTCATCAACTGTTAATGATTATGGTTAATCTATAAAACGTCGTTCTTCGTTTTTTTTTTTTTTTTTAACAATACGATTCGCTGCACGATATTTTACCGTTCATATAAATATATAAAACGTTTACTTTCTTCATTTTGGCTAGCTGATAAGTTGTTCCTTGGATTCTCGAGCATTCGTGGAAGTGCGAGCAAAAATACACATGTCTATTTCAGGACTTCTAAAATCGCTCGTTGATCGACAATTTTTTTTTTCAGGACGAATTATTACTTTTTCTTTACCGGCGACAAAAATTTAACAACGCAATATGACACTGATTTCATCGTGTATTTATAATTACGATACTTGACAGACAAAAAAAAAAACAACATAAATTCATAAGAATTAAAATCCGTCGTCCCGAGCACAAAGTAGGTACAATATAAAGAACCGAAAAAACGCACGCCAAACGAAAAATAAAAAAAGAAATAAAAAAATTACAAATCCAGCACAATTTTCTTTACTGCAATGGGAACGGCGAATATTTCTTTATAAAAAGATCCCCGCGAGCCTGTGAGGGAAGCATAAAGTGTCCGAATTAATTTCAAATAAAATTGCATCTCAACTGATATGGGAAGCATAAATATATACGGGTAGTTAAAAACTGCTATATGTAAACGCACACGCATAAAAAACTATTCGAACAAATCCTGTATATTTTTTTTATTTTATTTTATCGTCTTTTTTTTGTTTTTTTTTTTTTTTGCTTTTTAATTTCCTCCATCCTCTCGCCAGATGTCTCGTCCACCTTTTCACCTCTGGCCACGCCGACAATATATAAAAGCAGGTTCTTACATTACAGCGAACCAATCGAACGCAAAGAGAGAGAAGGGGGCGGGGGGATTCAATTCCACGGTTGGGACATTTATATATATATATATATATATATATATATATATATATATATATATATATATATAGACACACGTTTGAACGGACGGGACAAATTTTACCCCGCTGGAGTGGTACAAAATCGAAATAATAATATTACACAGCTCTCGATCGCTCCGCGCCTTCGTCCCAGATATCGCGGGCAGGTGTTCCGGCGCCACGATCCAATAGAGCGGAAGCGCGCGAGGAGACGCGCGGGCTACATGAAAGAGCAGCGGGCCCGGTGGGTTTGTGGAGGGTGGGGTGGGGGGGGGCAGAGGTGGAAGAAAAAGGCGAGCTAGAAGGAGGGAAGAACTCAAGAAGCCTTGTATAAAGGCGAATCGAACGACGGAAGGGGGTGGAAGGGGCGGATAAGCGGCGGGAATCTTATATATATATATATATATATATATATATATATATATAATATGTGTAGATGTGTGTGTGTGTGTGTGTGTGTGTGTGTGTGCATACAGGGCAAACAAAGCTAGTGGTCGAGAGGGGAGAGGGAGCACCGAAAGAGCTGAATACTTTTAGCGATATCCGGCCAAAGTGGCGAGGGGGGGGGGTCTTTATACTGTGTCTTTTTTTTTTAAGTCGCTACGTCGGTGCGAGCGTCGAATAATTTCGCGGATTCTCGGGTCGGCCTCTTTCCCTCTCTCTCTCTCTCTCTCTCTCTCTCTCTCTCTCTCTCTCCCTTAACACGTACGATGGGAATGCAACAGGTCGCAGGCACATCTTACAAAAATGCAAGCTTAAAAAGTTACACGATTTTTTGAAATTCAAACGTTCATGATTGCTTGTTGTTGCAATTTTTACTATAAATGCTTGGAGAATCGCGGCTGATGATCGTTTTTTCCTGAAAATTTAAGATCACGCATTCTGCCGAAATCTTTAATTAATCATTTCTAATCATTTTTAGATAAACAATGTTTTCAACAATAAACGCTTGACGCTTTTGGTGCGCACTTGAGAAAGCCATTACTTATAATATATGTCTATACATATTTATGTTCTACAAACATTTTTTTCTCTAGAAATATATATTTTTCGAGATAGAGAACAATAAGAGGTAAGCGTTTTGAGCTTTATAAGTAGCTGTGGAAGTCAATTTTCACCGATGAAACGAAAGGTTCTCTGCTTTAAATAATCTAAAATATGTATTATGTTTTGTAAATTATATTTAACTTACGTAATCATATTAAATTCTTGTAAATTTTAGTCAATCGTATCCTTTATTATCTACATTGATATGAGATTCAATTTCTCACTGTCGATATGGGAATGTGTAAAACATTTTAAAACCAAAAATTGTAAATGACATTTTATGAGTCGATAGAATTGAATTAATATTTGAAATTATTTAATCACAAATTTAAGAATGTCAATTGACAATATAGCCACAATAGAATAACGTATTTCTTGTTTTATAATTCTTAAAGAAACAATGAGTTCTGGAGTGAAAATTCATACAAAACATAAAATATATACTATTTTGACAAGATGTATATAAATTTCTTTCGAACCACTTTCAAATATGCAAATTATTGAGAAAAAAATTTATCCCATTATAATTTTCATGCGTTATTATTTGTTTTCCGTCCGACAATAACTTTTAGTTGATTATGGTTACTCTCTCTCTCTCTCTCTCTCTGTGTGTGTGTGTAATCGAAAGTAAAATACAACAACAAAACAATTATACACGAGTTAACGAAAACTTTTCGAGTGCTTTTCAAAACGTTAATCCACTTATTCTGGTAAATTGAAGGAATTTCGTTTGCCGCGCGCCCGACGGGTCGAATTTATGCGCGCGGGGTAAGGAATTTCACATTCGTGGATCTGAAGATTTTTTTCGATTCGAGCAGATTCTCAAATGCGTCGCTCGATACCCGGGCTTTTCCCGATCACAGTAATAAATATACATATATATATATATATATATATATATATATATATATATATATATATATATATATCGCAAATATTCGTCCCAACCTCGCGCATTACAGCGTTGGCTCGTTAATTCCGCTCTTCTACATATACATCCATCCATATGTATATATTTCTGCAAGGGGGCCGGCTAATTCTGTTCTTACTTAATATATTTATAGAGTCGTTGCGCGCCCGCGCCGCCTCGCGCGCGCGTGGCCGGCATAATACCCCGAAAGAAATTCCATCGTTGCCGTAGCATATATATATATATATATTGAGTGGTCGGCCGCGGCGCGCTGCACAGCTGTTCTTTGACCACCCACGAAACTTCCGCGGCGGCGCCGCGACCGCCGCACGGATTTCTCTTTCCACACACACACACCCTTATTTATATATATAGATATGTATGTATGTATATATACTTTATACTTTATTTGCGGAACGATCGTCGTCCGCGAGAACGCGGTGGTCCCGGAATGAGAGAGGATTATAATAGCCGAGACGGGTTTGATTATGACGGAACTACCGCTTAAAGTACGGGAAGATATCGAGTTCCCGCAAGGAATATGTAAAGGAGCTGCATATATATATATATATATATATATATATATATATATATATATATTATTAAAGAGAAAATGAAAGAACGAAATTCTCGCGGGCGTTTCCCGATTTGGTATGTGTCCGGTGCGCCTGAAAATTCAATAAATTTAACAACAGATGTGCATAATATATGCACGTAACCGGAAAACCCCATCCATTACACATACACACACAAACACAATTTTTGCGCGCCCCAGCCTTCGAGCAGGAAATAAAGTAGATCTAGGGATAAAGCCGAGGATAGGTAGCATGGTAGCCGGAAAGGGGAGAGAGAGGGGGTTGAAGTGGAATGCGGCCCAGCTACCTCGGATTATATACTTCCAATTCCGCAGAAAGTTTAATCAGGGACAGGAGGTACATGATTTACGTGGTTCATCTCGCACTATCCAGCCTGGTATTTACGTGCATATATTATATATATATATATAAGGTGAATTGTTGTATGCATGTAAAACAGTTCATACGATGAGACGCGATTGCATGATAATGTTAAGAAATGCTACACATTATGTAGAGTTCGTTCTTTACTTTGCGTACACACGCACACACGGGCGCGCACGCGGGCGCGTGTTCATCGGACGTTTCTTCATAGCGCCGCGAGTGCCATTACCCGAATATTTATTGACTATCGAAAGAATCAGATTATTCGCGCATGTACGTGGGAAAAAATCGGATTGTTCAGTTATTCGGACTTTTTCCCCATGTGCGGATTGTCCGGATACTCGGGCAATACGGGTATTCGCATAATCGAAGGCAAATTCGAGTGTTGGAATATACGATCGGTACGAGCGTTAATTAATTTGTCGTTACATTAATTTATTACTTTGATTTTTAAGAGCAATATTTGACAACTATTTTACCTCCAGTGCAAAATAACAACAACAGCAATAACAATGATAATAATAATAATATTATTATTAAAATATCGACTATATATATGTCTGTTTAATTGAGACGGACGCAGCCTATCGCGCTTCACCCATCGATTGTATACGTGGATTTTGTTCTATTTTTTTGGCTCGATCGTCACATATATTTATATAGTCATCGTGAATATTTTTTTCGAAAATGCAAACCTCGATGGGCACGCGAGAGAAGAGTGAGTCGTGTAATAATTCATCGGACGTATCCCTGGCGCTGCTTCTTTAGCTGCCCCCGTTGGTATTTCGCCCCTTCCTTCAGAATTATTAATCTTCGAGAAGACGGGCGTGTACACATATATAGTATGTGTGTGCATGTGTGTATATATATACGAAGCTCGGATTTATAATCCCCGCGCGGCTGGGCGAACTTCAATTAATGCGACCCGATTTATCGAGCCTTCGCCGAAGTGCGGGCCTCCGGCCGTCGCGAAAATTCTTATCTCTCACTCTCTCTCTCTCTCTCTCTCTCTCTCTCTCTCTCTCTCTCTCTCTCTCTCTCTCTCTCTGTCCCGCTGTCGTCTTCTAAGCAACCGGGCGTATTATACGGGTATATAATAAGATGTATAATAAATACATACGCGAAGAGACGGGCTACTTCATTCGTCTCGTCTTTTCTCTTCTCCGAGCCGCCCGTCCAACCCCCCGTCCAATCCCCTCCACAGCGCCGCGAAGTCGTTTCGGAATAATTTAGTGTACGCGGCTGTGTTCGACTGGAAGTTTTTAAGACGCTGCCATTTAAAGTGAATTACGGGTACGTGTCACGGGGAAGATTTAATCGGCGCGCACTTTTAATTTCTGGGGAAGGGATTCTATACCATGGGGACGGGACACGAGAATGAAGGATGTAATGAGCTGTTTTGTTGTTTTTTTTTTTTTTCTTTATGATTTTTTTTTTTTTTTTTTTTTTGTCAAAGGTGGGCCGAGGGAGATGAGATAATGCGGCACGAGAGTGGATATGGCCCGAGAGTCGTTGGGAAAATTTTCAAAACGACGATGTCTCCGGAGATGTCTTATATAAAGTAATTTATAAGGAGAGTGTGTGTGTGTGTGTCTGTGTGTGTGTGTCGACTTGTATATTTAGTTGAAAGGTAAAAAAGAAGAATCGTCTCTTAAATCTCTCAATTTTTACATACCGTTGTACCGTTGACACGTCCATACCGGCTGCCTCTCTTAATCTGGATCTTCCTTAATTCTCGAATTTCAGAAATTAATACTTCTGTTACATCTAATGAATAATTATTCAAGCGAGATATTTGGTTTTAAATAATATGCATTGTATCCAAATACGTATGTATTGGAATGCGTTAATTAGTCGCGCATTTTATCCACTTGCACGTTTGAAAATTGACGGAAAAGTTTCATGCAGGACCGTATAAATTGTACAGCCAAAATATCGATAATTTTTGGTGATAAAATTTTTGGTTTTAGAACCGTTCCGATTTTCGCTTGCGCCAAGAATGCGCCCGGACTTTGTACTCGACAGCTTTGACCTATGTCAAATGATAGATAGTTCAACTACTGTTTTACTGACCTTTCTTCGCAAATTCTTCCGTGCCATATAGTTGTTGAGCAAATAAAAAAAAAAAAAAAACAAAAAAACAAATCCCCGAATGGTAATAGTTCAACGTCAATTTAACAAATATTCTTTATAATCCAACCGTATAGAACATCGTTAATCGCGAATTGCTTCATATATTTCTATTAACGCTCTGTCCGTAAATATATCCGATCAGTCATAAAGTAAATAATTATTTTTTATTCTATTACATCGGCTGACTGAGACAGGCGCGCGCGCGCGGGCGCGCAATCCCCTCGCACTTCACAGCATCGCGAATTTCACGCTTCACACGTGAGCATCGCGAACGCGCGCCTCTTCCGTGCGATAATTATTTATTTTATTACTTGGCGAACGCTTATTCACGCCACACGATGTCAATATCAGCGTATCGGGCAATTGACGGGCAATGATTTACCGTACTTTACAATTATAAAAGAAACGTTTATTTTCGCTCGATAAAAAACTAAAGTCGAAGATGAATTTTCCACTCGGGTTTTCTTTCTTTCTTTTTTTTTTTTTTTTTTGGTTTTCGTTCATTTTACGCCAAAACTAATGTAGGCCAAGAGCGCATTTCGGACAAAAGATCTCTCGAACACGCACGTGAGCATTGAGGTGCCGATATAATCATTCGATACGTTATTATCTTGGCGCTGTAATTTGTCGATAGCTCGCAATTGCCACGGGCGTAAGAGGCGACGTCCGCGCGACGGGGCGGTTTCGCGCACGTCGGCGTTGAGCGGGCGGCCGGGCGCAGTCGATACCGAGCTGGGCCGAAGGAGCCTCGCACGGCGACGATGACAAACTCACTTTCTGTTTCTTTTTTCCTGTATTTTATTTCTTCTTTTTTTGTTGTTTTTTTTTTTTTTTTGTTTTTCTGGTTCGTTTCTTCCTCGCCGCGCTCGTAAGATAACTCGCGCGGGGCCCGAGATGTGCCCGGGCGCGCCCCGACGGGAAGCCAGGCGGCCCGCGCGTGGGAAATCACGGGCACTTCCGGTCAAAGTGATCCTACCGCCCGCGCGTGGTTTTTTGACGTAGCGCGATTCGCGCGGGGCGCGGCGGGGGGGGGGGTGGCAGCGATAAATCGCCACATTCCGACCGTGTGGTACATGTATGTACGTATATTACCGGGGCGGGGGAGGGGGTAGAATCTGGTGTCAAAGTTACCTACTATGGCGTGTACAAAGTTGCCAGAAGTCTTTTCAACACTTGCTTCCACGTCTAGATCAATTATTTCCAACTATGGACAGCCCCGAAAAAAAAAATAATCAGGTTAATTGTGAAAACAAATTCAATTAGCGAAAAAACGATGATATATCCGCATTAAGTGCTGCGCCACTTATAATACGCTTTATTTTTCATAATTCATTCGAGCATAATGTTTGTAAAAATAATTGAAGGGCCTGTACAAGTAGATCGTTACCGCTAGTGCGAAAGGTGCACTATTTTAAATAATATGTAAGCATTCAAATTGAAAAAATTCGACATTAAAATAATGAAACATTTAGTCTGAAGAATTTATTGGGAGTATGATATGGTATATCCATAAATAAAGAATAAAATTAATTTGTAATAATCAAATGTTTATAGATAAAATATGGTGAAAAACAGATATATTTCTACTCAATCGGTATAGAAGAACAGACGACATTGACGAACACGTGTCTTGTATATAACGTAAAGTTTTAGCTATTTTGCTTTCGGTGAATTAAAATTTTTCCCACTTTGCGAGGAGAAAAGTGCTCGTTATCATGAATTCGTAATGATACGAACGGAAGGTGCCGATATACGAAAATGGACGACACTTTTTACTTTCTAACAAAAACAAATCTAAATTAATCATTATTCAAGAGTTTGCATAAAAAATATTCACCAGCTGCAAAGAAATCATCAGATGCGTGCGCGTAACATTACCGCGAACGAATAACAAATATTTCTATAAATGCAGTTTCGCGTAGTTCTCCTCGCTAAACATCGCCTATTCCTCAGAGTTACGATTTTCATAGTTCGCGCTTTTTATTAGAAGTTGTTCGTGCACGCGAAGTTGTAAAAAGAAAAGAAAAAAACAAGCAATACGAAAAAATCTCAAGGAATGCGCATAGGTATAGCGTAAGATAGAAGGACGAAATAAAAAGGAAATCCTTGAAATTTCAAAATCTGCATAAACTCGTCCACGTTATTTATTACATTCTTTTTTTTTCTTTTACCCAGCCACACACAGTTTTTTCAGTTGGCACCGCATTCCAGATAATTGTGTCTCCGTTTCGCAAACTGTGTGTGTGTGTCTGTGTACGCGCGCGCATACGTTTAACTCCTGTCAATCGAGAGTAGAGAGAGGGGGGGGGGAGAACAATTTTAATCGTCGGGAATATAAGGATAGACTTAAGTGTGTGACATTATCAACCAGAACCCGAGCTGTTTTCAAAACGACCGCGCGCCACTCGCCGCTCGCGAAAGAACTTTTTACTTTTTTACAATTTGAAGGAAGGTGGAAAAACAAAATAAAAGGCAAAAAAAAATACAACAAAAATCTGAGAAAATCTTTATTCTCCTAATCACTTCTGCGCGTACATAGAAATGCGCAGCTTCGAGTTGGAAACCGGCCGTCGTTAGTGCATATATATATATATATATATATATATATATATATATACATTAAGGCACAGTCGCTCGCGGCCGCGGGCGAGCATCAGCCGAGCTCGCGCGCGCGCGCGCGCAGGGGTCAACGCACCACCAATAATACCATCCATCACGCGCCGCGGAATGCATACGAGGAAACGAGCGTGTGTTTCGATCGCGCAAATAGACCCCGGCGGCAATGGCACCGCTCGGCTGGGCTAAAAAAACTCTCCAAGGCGACTCGTGAAGTTTATCCGCTTTTTGCGCGAGGGATAATATTCCTCGCCCTAACCCCCCCCCCCCCCACCGGGCGCTCTCCTCGCGCCCCATCAACGTTGTCGCGCGGATCTCATATATATATATATATAGATATATATAGAGAGAGAGAGAGAGAGAGAGAGAGAGAGAGAGAGAGAGAGAGAGATGTCATGGTCGCGGCCAAATGACGAGAGGAGTCGTTCGTTCATCTGTAGAAGACTGTGTGTAAAAAAAGTCTAATGTGGCGGACGGGGAGAGGGGTGAAGATCTGAAGTCCGAAGCGCGCGCTCACTTCGCTCTATAGAATAAAAACACAAGGGTTGGGGGGGGGTATAATGCCCGCCGCGTTCGTCAGGAATCGGCGGTCCCATCAAGTCCGTGTATCTCTTTATCCAGTGAATGAAGAATTCATTCGCGACGAATATATATATATATATATATATATATATATATATAGAATGAGGGTGGCATAGAAAGTCACGGGGCTCTCATAGAAATGGCGCCGGGAGGACAGTCATTGAAGCGAGAGCTTCCAAGATCCGACGATTTGCTCATTGAAGCTACACACTTAAACAATCCCTGTGAAAGACGCTTACATAAACGTAATCAAGCTGATACATACTCCAATATTTTTGTCTAAAGCCAATTGCGTGTTATTATTAATGGCCTTAACCATCGAAACCAACAATTACTATTTTCTATTAAAAAACGATATGGAATAGGTAAAGATGTAGAATACAAGTAAGTTGGCTTTATAGACAAATATTACCCAAGACTTATAAGCATCATAATGCCATTATGTTTGAAATTTTAGCGCTCGATATGTTTTATGAAAGAATGTGCCGTTCGCTCGCACGATCGAAAAATAGCAGAAGCCACCTGGCGGTGAATGTAAGCACGTGTCCATACACGTAGTTAAAATGTATTCAGAATTTCCGACTATTAGCTGAATTAACAAATGGGTTGCACATCGAACGGGGGAGCTGGATCGGCGTCCCTTCACATTTTCTTAAAAATATACAGATAGTCTCAGAGAAAAAAACGCCATTCTAAACATTACGCCGAACAATAAGAAACGATCCGAGACAAAGAATTTTTGCCTCTCTCTCTCTCTCTCTCTCTCTCTCTCTCGGTCGCCGTCGTCGTCAAACCCAACCCGTGGTCCGGAGAAATGCCGAAAGTCAGATTTCGCGCTAATGCGCCGCGCGCAGGCCGCGGTAGATTACGCCCGCTGCCGCAGCACGGGGCGCGTCAGTAACGCCGCTGCGCGCCCGAAAAATAATACATAATTCGGGTCGGTTCGAGGGGGGGGGGTCTATAATTAAGTCCGCGACTCGCGTCAGCTCGCGGCAGCGCTGGCGGCATCGGATACATAGGCGGATTGCACGAGGAGAGCGCGGACTAAGCGCAAGAAGGGGGAGGGGGTCTGGGGATCTCGAAATTTTGCAAGTAGATTTCGTCGAGCGCGCGAAGAGACGGACTTTCCGGGCGCGTGGGCGTGAATGTCGAAAAATTCGAAAGAATCCGATACAAGTCCGGCGATCGAGTTAGATGTTTGGCCGTAAACGGAGACAAGAGACAGAAAACCGTCCCATTTTCAATGGCGCACAGAACGTTTTCGATCCTCGCATTCGCATTCCCGATCATCCCTCCTTTCCACCCGCCTCGCGCGCGCGCGCGCCACAGAACAGTAAAGAGCCATTGACACCGAAGGAATTCCTCCATTCCATGTATCTACGTGCGTATAATGCGGCCGCAAAGAGCCCCCCGCCCCCCACCCATCGCTCTCTCACTCGCGTAAACATCGCAGTCGAAAGCGAGGGAGACAGAGAGAGAGAGAGAGAGAGAGAGAGAGAGAGAGAGAGAGATAGGGAGTCAGGGGGAAGGGTGAAATCTGCGTGTTTTCGAGCGAAAACAAATTTTTGCACCGGCGCGCGCGTGCGCGTGGCTCGACGTAAACAAACTTCGGACGCGAAGTTCGCGTGCATCAGAGCGCTCGCGCGCGCACCGGGAGAGCCGATGATGCCGCGATGTAGAGGGGGAGGAGGGGGAGGAGGAGGAGGAGGCGGCCGGGCTATCTCGGTTCATTCGAGGGTAAAATAGCGGCGGGAAGAAGAGAGAGAGAGAAGGGAGAGCGAAATGTATTCGATCGTACGAACACTTTAGCTCTCTCTCTCTCTCTCTCTCTCTCTCTCTCTCTCTCTGTGTGTGTGTGTGTGTGTGTGTGTGTGTGTGTGTCGCGTTTGTGCGAGTGCGAGGAGTGCGCGAGGGTTGCATTCCGATGAGAATGCCTCCCCCCTCCACCTCGCCGTTCCTCCTCGGAGTCACTCCTACCTCCGGTAGTATATACCAGGCCATCTTCTCCTCTACTCTTTCTCTCTTCTTCTCCGTTTGGCGCTCGGAGCGTGTCTCTCTGTACTTGCGCTCTCTCATACACTTATTATATACCCTCTCTCCTTCCTTCTCTCTCTCTCTCTCTCCCTCTCTCACTCCCTACCTCTGGCTTCGTTCGTAACGTTGTTTTTGAAAAAGTTCTATATTACATCCCCCCCTCGCCGAGATCGATCTGAAGTTTTGTCAGTTTCGAGAGGATTATTGAATTATCGCTAGCTTGAACCCGTCTGTCACTTGGTGGATGATAATTCTATCCTTCTTGGTTGGACAATTTTTGCATATAGAAATTGGGAATTGTGGTGGAATAAAAAGCAGGATAATCTTAAGGAATGCTCAAAGGCATTGTTAAACGATGCGGTGCCTGGCCTAACTGTACAAATATCGGAAACTGTAACAAATGTGTAGTATATAGCGAATTTTTAGTTTATTCGTTAGATGGTATAGTACACTTGTATACAGTGCATATAGTTCGACGATTTTTTTATTATTTTTACTAAAGTTTTTTTATTTTAATCTCGCGTGCATGGCAGAAATGCATTTGGTTTTAGAATCTCTGCAATGTGGAACATAATATACTGAATTTTATCAAATTATATTAAATTCTTGATCAAAGTTTTCATACCTTTTGCGAGAGTGTTAAAGATTACTATTGCGTACTGAAACATAATTTTTTGGTTATATCTGTACTTATTCAATTCTGTAAGTTTTATCATGTCTGTTTTTAAAATTTATATTCGCCTCGCTGCTCTTCTTATTTTTGTTCTTTATTTCCATTGATACTTTGCAGAGAAATTTCCCAATCACTTTCCGCGGACTTTAGCACTGTAAATGTCTACCATTGAATATTTGCCACGCTTCAGTATTTCTTCCTTCTATACTTTTGATTTTTTTTTCATTCTTTGATCATAATGTGCTTTATGCCCCCCCCCTCCCCAGTCTTCTCGTGTACAAGCTGCATTTTTACATTTTGATACTATAAAATATCGCAACCCGTTAGAGTCTGCTTTCTTTGAGCTTCAGAACCAGCAAAGACTATCAATTTCATTAATCTGCAGAGAATGTTTTGTGTTTTTATCCCAGAATTCGTGTCGTATTCCTTCCATCTTGAAATTTTTTTAGAAACAAAACGTTAAATTTCTACCAACTACCCGCTATTTTTTCGCACTCGAGCCCGTGCAACACAAGCCTGCTTTCTTTCTCCAACATATATTGTATATGTATATATATATATATATATATATATATATATATATATATATATATCCCGCGCGATCAAGGCCCAACTTTCTAGCCGGGCATCGCGCGAGTGCGCGGAGAGGGGGGTCTCTCTCTCTCTCTCTCTCTCTCTCTCTCTCCCCCTCGACCGCCGACCGCGCCACCTCCATACCGGCGAGCGAGGTTTACGCGTTTATATAAGGTCGATGCCCCGGTGTGTATGGCAGCGCGCGCCACCGCGGAGCGCCGCAACAGTCTCGTGGCGGGTTTATTGTGCCGTGCCGCGCGCGCGCTCGCGGCCGCGGCCGCGGAGGAACTGGCCAATTCCGGGCCTCCCCCCCCCCGCCCCCTCCGACTGTTGATAAAAATGATCCTACCTCCAGGCCAACAGAACGAAATCCACTTCGCGTATGGAAATACGTACCACGCATTTTTGTTTATCCACCTATCTATCCCAAGCCCCCCTCCCCCCTCTCTCTCTCTCTCTCTCTCTTTATTTCTGCGCCCAAGGTGTCTTCTACAGACAATTATAAAAGTACACTGAGCTGGAAACGTCCGTAATTATTCGCCGTGTGCCCAGATTGTCCTGCCATCTACAAGCAATGGGAATTTCTAAATTCAATCCGGCTGGTTATCATCGATATATATATATATATATATATATATATATATATATATATATTGATTTTATATTTACTGATAATATAATTTTATATTTTATTGATAATACTGATTTTGTACACGGCAATGCCAAAATTCGTTCTTCTCGTGCACAGTCTGGCGTGGTCCAGGAACGTCCCGACAATATTAATCGTTCACCATTCCTTACACGAACGTCGTTCGCCTTGCGCGATACTCTCGACTGTGCGGAGCGTGTATGAGAAATCCTGCGAACACCGATTGGGGCGAAACCCGCCCGAGGCCATTGATCGCACGCGTCGGCACTGCTCGAATTCGATATCACTGTGGTATTTCGTAGGCTCGCGCGAGACCGACAAATTCAGTAGCCCGCAAATTATGATTCTTCCGTTCACCTCAATCTCGTGCACGCGGCAAATATTTTTGCGCGAAAAAAGCTAATATATATATATATATATATATATATATATATATATATGTTATATGTTTTAAGTTTATTTATATATACGCTCGCCCGTACTGCGAAGCGATACTACGAGAGCGCAAGAGGGGCCGGTGGTCGAGCGCGGAGGTAGGAAGAGAGATAGAGGAGGCGTTGATTTATTTCGCGTGAAGACGGCGGGCAGCGACGAGCGCGTCGCACATCGAGGGGGGATTCACTCGATAATGGTTAATCTTCATACATATATATATATATATATATATATATATATATATATATATATATATATATATATTAGGACGACAACCGGAGAGCGCGCGTCGCCTTGGCTCCGGAGATCTTTCGATCGGGCTCGCGCGCGTATTCTCATCTATATATCGCGCCATGCGCGTGCTAAAAATAGGGACGATTTAATAATTGCTGCGGATTTGCCCGGATGGGAGTTAGAAATGGAGAAACTAACGCAATTTTGTGAATAGCATACTACAACCCACACGTGGACATCGTCTTCTTTTGTGTACAATAGATCACGCTAGGTTGATGTCATTCGGATGGTCTCACGTATAGATTCTTTTTTTTGTTTTTTTTTTTCGTAATCCGAATCCAGCCTTGCAACGCTGGTTTGATGGTTAAGGGTAATTTTGCTCACGTCGTTTTATCCAGCGTATTAGAGATGATCAACGAAGTTCTCGGTGTTTGTCAATAGATGGCCCCAACAGTATTGAAAACGTCACCAACCGATACTACGAATAAAAAGCGCGCAAACTTCGCAGTCTAATGCCTTGGAATGTTTTGTTTCCAACAAATCCGCCGCCGCTCTTGCTAAATCCGTAAATTTTATGCGTAATGCGTGTATATTAGGCCTTCTAGGAAACGCACTTCTTTAGCGCCATTCCAAGTTGCTCTCCGAACGCTCTTCGACGAAGGCGGAGATTGAGAATTGCAAAATCGCCAGTTGGTATATGAAGTGTTTTTGTCCACGATAAATATCGAATGTTTAACAATGGATATTACGCTGGCTATCAGAGTTCTTTTAATATTCAAATTATATTAACTATATTGACATTAATAAAAGCTAATGAATTATAGTGTAAACATTTTTAGTCTTATCGAATGATACTATCCCCTATGTTGAAATAGAAAACATAATGAATATCTCAAGATCACAGCTGTATACTGAAAAATTCTCCTATTCTCGCGTGTTATCTATTGATATTAAGATTCGCTTATACACTCTGCCTGTAATAAACAAAGCCATTTGGAACAGATTTATTTATTTTAATGGATCTTGTAAATTTTTCATTTATCTAATTCAAGTTCCATAAGTTGCGTAACATCAAAAACTGCGCCGACTTCCAGTCCCGTATACTATATGGCGTCTTGAAATATCCGATTCCTTTGGGCTGTAATCTTGAATTCCAAAAGCAGTATCTGCCAATCGGGTCGATAAAGTAAAAGCACCGTCGGGACAAGTATATATTCTCTTATAAGTAGTAGAGAGAGAAAAAATTCACGAGTGACGCTCGAAAAATATTCGACGACGTTTTTCCCCCCCTCCGTCCCTCCTCTCCTCGTCAGCCCTAACGTTCTTCTTTCGGAACAAAATTTATACATATATGCTTGTGTATATATATATATATATATACATAACCGAGCATAGAAAAGCGCGCCAACGATCCGCGAGCCAAGAATTCCGCGAATTTCGAACACAACTCTCTTCTCTCTCTCTCTCTCTCTCTCTCTCTCTCTCTCTCTCTCTCTCTCTCTCTCTCTCTCTCTCTCTCTCTCTCTCTCTCCCTCTCGCTCCCGGGGCAAGAATCTTTGGCTCGAAGCTGACATTTTTGAGATACCGTGCGCACAGGGTCTTATTGGCCCCGCAAGCCGAGCGCTCGCGCATTGCTTCGCCTCGCTTCGTAGCGGTAGAGATAGAGTACACGCACACATACACACCGTATATATAGTCGAGAGGCAGCGGGGCGAGAGAGAGAGAGAGAGAGAGAGAGAGAGAGAGAGAGAGAGTAAGAGAGACGGATAGATGAGAGCGGAATGTTAATTGCCCTTTTATTTTTGCTCCGCGTTCGCGGCGCGAGCCTCCTATACGCCGCATTCTTGCCTCCGGTCAGTCACGTGCAGTATCTATAGATGACGCTCTGTTATCTCTGCATGCGCGTCCAGCGGGAGTCTCGATCTTGGCGTCTCGCGCGAGTGTATCTTTCTTGGCTGTACTGCGATATATCGTAAAAGCCAATTGCGTTTCTTTTTATGCTGGGTATCGAGACCGATCAATGCAGAATCCATAGAGTTATCGATGCCACTTAAATTTTGACTTTTAAAAAAAAAATTTTTTCAATGAATGTTGATTTTTCATAGACTTGAACATGGAAATCGACTAGTTCGAATTATATCATAGGATAAGCATCAGACGACTACAATCGACTGAAGTAATCATATTTAGGTGTATAGCAATCGAACGACTAAAGCTTCTGTTGAGTGTCGCCTTATGAGAAGCTCGCCAACGATGATCACCTCTTGTAGTAGGACACGGTTAATTTTTATTAGCAATAACGATACTCAATAAAGCTAACTATTTCATTCATATTCCTACTGCATTTGATGACTTATCAATACATGTTCTTTACTCAATACATATTACTTACTCTTTCCCCTTCGTTGACCCTCTCCTAGTACATTATCCAGCCAAAGCGGTAGAATCAATGATTGTGTGGCTCTATTTTCTTTAGGAGCTTTGAAATAGTGCTTTGAATAGAAAACTATTTGATTTTTAAGCTCGCCAACATTCTTACAAGCTCTCGCATTGGCAACCTTACCATATCCTGTCACCCTCGCGAAGGCCTATTGAAAAATCTCAGGCTGCAGTTCACATGTCCGTAGGATGCTGGTCAACTAGAGCGAAGTCAAAAACAGTCCGCTGGACGCTGCTCATCTGATCAGATTGAAGAAGGATTACCTTATATATCATCTATAGAAACCAAAGATAATTCGGTTACTGTATTTTTTCGTCCTGAGTCTCGCATAACGTACACCATTGGCTTCGATTCTTAGTATGCCAATACCATATATGAAGCTAACATTGGAACGAAACTGTTAGTTAAATTATTTTTCCTTCGCGGCACACTTGTAAATGATTGACTTCACTAAATTTGAAATGTTAGATTATCCGTATACATCCCGTATGCTCTTCTATCGAGCACAGCCCTCAAATGATATAGTAAAACGTAACGGAGAAACTTCTTCATTATGACTGTTCGAATGGCTAATATAAATATAGAGCATTGATCAATTCAGGTATTCACCACCTGATCACTGTTTGGTCGTTGCATCGGAAAAAGAAAAAAAATTGGGCTCGATCTACTTCCTCGCCCATGCTATTCTTCAAGTTTGATTCCATGTGACTTGTTGTTTTTCGTGTTCTCATTATTATGATTCACACTTGTTGTTTTTCGTAATCTCATTAAATCAATGCTTTGAACTCAATTAAGAAAGAATTTTTTTAAAAATAATTTCACTTTTCTATAATTATAATCAAACTTCATTTAGAGGGTAATCAATTACATCGTCTCATTCGGACTAAATTTGTCACCTATATCTTAGGGTCTCTTCTTGTTAGCTGTATTCTGGACGATTAATGGAAAAGTCAATGTACATTAACCTCTTATTGTATCAAAGTCTAGGTTACACTAAACTGAATAAAACATTGCCAGTTACATTACCCAAACAGTTAGATAACCTCAATTATTATCCATCGATTAACGAATCCCATAATATCATATATACTTTTCCTCAACCGAAAAATCCTCATAAAAAGAAAGCAAGAAATTAGAGGTATTTAAAGAACGAGGTCGCGAGGCGATTTACGAAACAGCGCCAGCCACATATGTCCAACATCGCCGCTAGCCTGAGATGAGTGGACAGGTGCTTCATCGGTATATATATATATATATATATATATATATATATATATATATATATAGGCATCCGCCAGAAACATGCAAAGCACATTAGCCCGGAGCGTTTCGCCTCCTCTTCCTTTAACCCTCCATACCACGGGATGTATATCGATCTTCGAATATAGTTCCATCCACGCTGTTTACGACGGTAATCTCGCGCGGGCGTTTCTGACGTGGAGACGCGTCGTCTCGTTTGGTTTGCGAGAGCTTGTGACGATCTCAGCTCTCCTTATTTAGGCCGTTTGACCAGGTGGTTCGGTTCGAGCTAAAACGGTGCCAATAGTTTGCAATAGAGGCTCTTAAATGATGCGGAGAAACCGTTCAATGGAATCCTATAGTATCCACGTGTAATAATAAAACTCGGCATGTTTTCTGGAGAGATGCGGAATTGTAATGATAAGTGCCGCTGGCTGAGTGACAGGTGGTTTCCGAAAGTACGAAAGTATTGAAAAAACTTGGCCTTACTGATTCGTCTTCTAGCTGCTTACTAGAAATAATACGAAAATCTCCTTTGTTGCAATTTATTACGAGAAACAATTTGTTTCATTAATCATATTATATAAATCTGTAGGTGTGTTATTACAACGCAAGGAGATTGTGTTCGTTATTATATATAAAATTATTTATTAGTATTTATCTAATTCATTGAAATTTATATTATATCTCGCTATTCTTCTAATTTGCTTATATAATTTGAGTGAAATATGTTTATAAGAGAGGCAAGGATAGTGGTGGGACATCAATGATTTCAGCATGCCTTTAAATTTTCAACCATCAAATTTTTTGATTAGGGAATGATAATTGTTGGGGACTCAAAAGTCTAGTAATAATGGTAGGCGGTCAATTGATTCGAGCTTGAATTTACTGATTTTAATTATTCTAATATTGATGAATTGTGTAGGTGGTTGGAAGAATAATTATGAATCAGGAATGGTTTTCTCCATTATAGTATAGTTATAATTTGATTCGTGGCTAAAATCATTTTTACATTATTTGGTATTGATTCTCCTAGTCCAATTTATCATTTGGACTGTTTTCTTTTTTTAGGAGATAGTAGAAAATTGTAGTTTCGTCCACTTTATAAGTCATGCTCAAATGCTTAAAAGTGAATTATCGTGTACGTGTTAATTTGACATCTTCCTAATTACAGATACCTAGCATATTTTTCATTTTTGGTTAGCTTTCGTCATTTATCATTTAGGGTCACTACTCCCTATGCGTCGCGTCTCCTGAACGTGGTTCGGGAGAGTTACTCGTGCAAACTTTTTTAAGTTTAGAAACCATCTTCATAATCATTGAAGGTTATGGAGAAAGGCCTTTGCATTGCAGAACCAAGTTTTTCTTGGATCCAAGTTGCACTATAATTTTATACCTTTGGAACGCTTTTCTGAGTTTACAATAACGCGTAATCAATTGTGATGCGTGGCTGAGCAGGTTCTTCAATAGATGTTAATGGTCAATATACTGTCCGGTTAGTTATTGTATTGACACGGGATGTAGCCTCTTTGGAGACGCGTGCGTGCGCGCGCGCGCGTGTGTGTATTAAATCTCAAGTGGAGGTGTCGCAGTTGGAACGGAGATCCTGCCATATCGCTACTAATACATTGATGTTGGTTTCGGAGTTAACGCGATGATGTAACTCATATACCGGGTAGTTCCAAGGCACGCGGAGCGTGGTTCATTCCATTGGACACTAACTTTAAGACTCACTTAACGTGAGAATGTGGGCTTTTTTATTGGTGCACATACTAATCGAATCTCAATCGCTTAGGATTAGGACCGTCGCCCCATCCACATAATATTATTTACATTTCATCGGCATATATTTTTACATCGACTTTGCCTCGCCTAGAAGTTGTGGTATCCGATGGGTCGTTCCAGGTTGTCGAAGATCCCTCGGCTTTATTTCCGACGCACTGACAAATCAACCGAATACCAGCGGATCTAGGGACTTTGTAAAACTAAAGAGATACAGTTAAATCATTGGAACGCAAAACGAAATTACTCAATTATAATTTGACACTTCTATTTTTTCAGTGAATAGCCCCTCTGTTCAATGTTTTAAATAAGTATGGAACTTTCTCGTTGTTAATATCATTATTATTATTATTATTATTATTGTTGTTGTTGTTGTTGTTGTTGTTGTTGTTGTTGTTGTTGTTATAACGCTCGGCAAAAAATACGTTCCGTGCGCGCGCGCGCACTGCTCTCCCGGAATTATTACGCGCGTCTTTAAAATAAAGCGCGTTCCTTCTTTATATACGCGTCTTTTAACGACGCGCCCCGTCACCGGCTCGCGATGTCTCGTATAACGTCCTCTAATCTTTATAGTCGAGTTTTGCAGATGGTATAGGCCGCGGCCGGCAGCGGCAGCAGCGGCAGCGGCTACAGCAGCCCGGATGTACGTAGTAGTCCCGCCGCCATCTCGTTTATTAAAGAGAATTTAACCGCGCGCGCGCGCGGGGTGGGCGGTGGGAGGGGGGAGAGGGTTGGAGAACGCGATTACGCGCGAACGGTCCTCTCCTCTCAGCGCGTATAATACTGTACGCGTATGAGCATTTTAAAACTTCTGCCACGGACGCTCGGATCTATAAAGTTGGGCTCGAACGTAAATTTAATGTAACGCTCGTATATATACGCATGGATATAACGCTCCCAACCATATCTATATCTAGCTCTTCGAGAGTCTCGCGCAACGGACGCTTGTTCGGCGCGCTTGAAAAATATTTGCCAATGATCGATAAAAGACCTCATGGTCGAGGGGGCAGGATGTCGTGTCATACATACATACATACTTACATTTATATATATACATACATACATACATACATATATATATATATATATATATATATATATATATATATATATATATATATATATTACAATCAAACGCGATAAATATTCCTCCAGTCTAGCACGGGGAATTTCGTCACTAAAAATATATACAGGTAAATATAAATCTGGATGTCTAAGGTCGATGAAAGCTAAAAAATAAAGGAAAATTTATTCGGAATTCCAGTCTGAATTAGGTTTAAATATCTCTCCGGAGTCATTATTATATTAAATTCCCATTATAATCGAGGGGTCTGGGGATGTTTTGTGCATCCGGTTTTGCAAAAAGCTTGGACCCATCCAGTTCTTGCTAATCTATTCTGTCGATGTTGAACGCGAATTTTCGAATAGCGAAATCGCCGTAATTAGGACAATTTGTCATTTGCTGATGATCCACTCAATTACGGAGCCATCCTCGATGGCAAAAAAAAAAATAGTAATTCGTGTGACATTTTCAGAAAGCTTCATCTCGTACCATTACAGTTCAGAATGTGACACACACATCACGTTCACCGCTATATTCAACGCGGATTTTTTTTATTGTCGGATTTCGAATATTAATTCGCTAGCAAATGAAACGCATGAATGAGAACATTGATTTCGAAAACAAAAAATACAAATCTCTCATCATTCTTAAATTAATATGAAACCGTCAATGATATTATACACGAAATTTTTCATTATGAATCAAGGAACAATTTCTGTATAATATGTTTCACATTGAAAATATGAAATCTCGTAAAATCGATTTTTCAACCAATAAAAGATACACTTTCTGCTGACACTTCAACGAGTTACTTTTTCTAAACAATCTTTTAATTATTAATATACGTATATCGACAATAAAATTCTGAAATTTCAAAACGAGACTTTTCAAGCTGAAAAAGAATGTTGAAAGTTACAAGGCTGGCAATGATCACGGAGCATAAATTTATAAACTTAAGGCGATTTAATGTGCAATAACATCGAATGCTATAATAACTACTTTTGAATGTTACAAAATCAATATAGCTATTTTCTAGTGAATACATTAAAGACAATTCGGGGTTTTTGAGTTTCAGATTATAAGTCTCGTTTCCGCAGCCACTCAAAAATATAATTAAATTGTTGATAACAGTTTATCCGTCGTTTTTTTTTCCCTCCTTACTTCACTCTCAGCATTCGTGCACCGCAGGCCGAATCGTTGTGGCGTACACTATATTATTCGGCGTATTTTTAGCAGGCCCCAGGAGCGAATATACGACAACAACAACACAACAAGAAAAATAATAAAAGAAACGAAAGAAGAAGAAAGAGGAAAAGAAAAAGCAACTGCAAGGCTCAGCGAATCACGCGCATACAAGTCACGGGGTTCCGTTCAAAAGCCTACATAAATATACATATAAGCATAGAGGTGCAACGGGAGGCTATATAGCGGAGGACCTGGGGCCCCGTGGCCGACGTCGCGCAGAATCGCGCTTGCGCGCGCGCCCGCGCCCCGTATAGCCCGCGGGCCCAAAATCGAGTATAAGAAAGAAAGAGAACTTATCTCTTCAAAATCCGAGAGAGAGATAGCGAGGGAGAGAAGGGGGAAGGGGGGTCACTATCTGCCAAGTGGATGGAATACGATCTTTGCTGGATACAGAGTAGAGAGAGAGAGAGAGAGAGAGGGGGGGGGAAGGAGGAAGATGGCTGTCTTTAAAGCCAGTCACGCAGACTTGGCGCACGGGCAACGCGCGCTGCTGCTGCTGCTGGTGCTGCTGCCACGAGGGAGATTGGAATGTCTCCTCGAATGTCTCCCGTCCACCGGTCCCCTCTCTCTTTTTCTTCCTTTCTCCCTCCCTCTCTCCCGCCCTCTCTCACTCTCTCTCTCTCTCTCTCTCTTATGCTTAATGCCAGGGCGCGTTTGCCATCTTTCTCTCTCTCTCTCTCTCTCTCTCTCTCTCTTGCTGCCGGTCGGCCGAATCCCCTCCCCCCGCGCTCCCCCAGCAGGTCCCCTCCTCTACGCACCCCCTTCGACGTAGTGGCTACTGGAGTTACGCTCGTAAGACTTTCAGGAGGCCGTTGGATCTTTCCTTTCCTCCTCTCTCTCTCTCTCTCTCTCTCTCTCTCTCTGTCTGTCTGTCTTTCTCCGTCCTCCTCCCTCCCCCCTCCCCCCTCATCCTCCTCTCACGACGACGTGACGCCGCGACGGGTGGAGGGAGGTGGAGTACGGAGAGGGACTTTCGGCCCGACGCGGCGGGGACGGGGAACGGCGATGGGAGCGGGGGGAGGCGGGATGGGTGGGAGTACGAGAGGACCGAGAGAGGTCCGTGCGGCGAAGGCGCGAGCGCGCTCGCGCAC
>JACCIC010000104.1:492500-512500 GCA_018907035.1 Sycobia sp. Sy_11
AAAAAAAAAAAAAATTCATCCTCGAATGTTTTAAGCAAATTTCTCGATTTTTATTTTCGTTAATCTCCCCCTCCCCTCCCTCGATTTTCTTCAGCAACGAAAAATTTACATTACATACATATAAAGTTTTTTTAAGCGCGTCGCGCGAGGATATTTTTTTTCTTTTCTTTTTTTTTTTTTTATTCATATCCGTAGCAACGTCTTAATTTATAATTTAAAACCAATCGCCGGCCAAATTGTCCATCCGATTGCCATCCAAGGCGTTCATAAATTCCGCAACATCTGCGCGCGCGGTCAGTTTTCATATTAAATTCCCGTTGATCGCGCGCTCCACGCGCTTTATTTATACCTTTTTACGCGCGCGACTGTAACCCCCCCCTCCTCCTCCTCCTCCTCCTCCTTCATCTTTCTCTTTCCTCTTTTTCTCCCTTTCTTTCTTTACCTTTGGCTTTTATGGCGTTGGTTGCCTTGTCAAGGAGTAATGGCTTTGACCTTTAAGGTCGAATTTCGGTTAGGGACGCGTATGGGCTGCGAGCGCCAATGAAAAACGTCGTCCTCAGAAGGACCTCGAGAAGGAGAGAAGGAATGAGAAAAAGAAAGAAAGAGATACGGAGAGAGAGAGAGAGAGAGAGAGAGAGAGAGAGGAGAAAAAAAGGAATTTCACCTCGGAGTTCCCTCTTTTTCTCCTGTTGCTTTCGCGCCGTAGAAGAGAATTGAATTTCGCGCGAGTCGATTCATTTCGTCTTTAATTCGTATATTCTTGGTTCTTTATCGAAGACATTCGATGGTAAAGAGGATTATGAAAGTGAAAAATAGTTTCGTTTGTTATTGATTGTTCAGTCTGCATTTTCCGATTTATCTAATCTCAAAAAATTCGTATTTCATACTTATTACATGAGTCCTATAGTATTACGTAAGTGTCGTATGTTACTTAATAAATAAAAATTACACGACACAATTTTTCTCAACCTAAATGCCAATGCAATTTTTGATTAAGGAATCCAACGATCTCATGAATATTGAAGCAGGTATAACAGTCGCAACAGTAGCAGTAGCAGCATTCGCATAGCAGTAGTAACAGAAGTAGTAGTAGTAGTGTAGTAGCAGATACAGCAGATAGATTACTAAGAAGTGTTGGTTTTTTCTCATTGCTTTGAAACGAAACGAACGAGCAGCAGCGAAAAATCGGTAATGCACTAAGTGTAAAACGTTCGATTTATGCACGCATATATCACCCTCGTTTCGAATAAAAGGACCGACCGTTTCATCATCCAATCGTCCCCAATTCGAAGGAATATTCCATCGTGTCGGTGACTCTTCATTGAAAGCCACGTGGACTGCATTGCTCTTTTTGCTCAAATAGCTCTTGGTTTCGTTTGAGTATTTGCAAGAGCAGCGTTAATAGAATTAGTAGTAATAACAGTATCGACAATCATAGTAACGCAGTGTAGTATCGTTAGTGGCAATAATTGTAGTTTCAGTAGCAGCAACGCCATTGGCAATGGTACTGCTAGCAGCCACAGCAATAATAACACTAGTATCGATGCGCAGCAGATGTTCACAGTAATATAGTGGTAGTAATGATAGTGGTAGTAGCAGTAGTAGCAGCCGCATTAATTTAAACAGCAGAAGGAACAGCGTGAATAGTAATTACTAATGATTGTAGTATCACCAGCAGCAACGCAGTTAGTAATTCTAGAAATAGCAGAAGGTAACAATAGCAGCAGCAGTAGTTGCATTAGTAGCGGTAGCAGTAACACTAACAGCATTAGCAGTAGTAGTAGTAGTAGTAACAGTTGCATTAATAATACAGGCGACTTTAGTAACAGTAGCTGAAGTGAACCTCGAAGTTAACAGTAGTAGAAGTAGTAGATATAGCACATATTGACAAGTCGGGTAATTTGAATGTTTTTTTACTTTACAACATAAAGCGACTGTGTATACGGTTCATCCAACAAATTCACTACGAATTCTCTTGTAATCTCTCTCTCTACGTAGATCACCATCGTCAGATACACAAACGCGCGAGCGCAAATACGAGCCGATATTGTTCGTTTTGGTTTCTTTCTCCCGATGTAAGGCTAACTTTCGGCAAGCTAACGCGTCTGGCAGGTCGAATCTTCCATTATCTTGAAAGCGCCTCTCATATAATGAAACCAAGTTACGACTACGATAGTTAAGCCTTTCGCCTCGTCGTCGCTCAATACCGAGCCACCTTAGCTCGTATCGGCTCGTCGTATTACGGCACGTATTATTGGCGCGACGCGCATATTATGGCCGCTTATCGCCGGCCGATACTTTCCCCCGCGCGCGCGCGCATCGAACGTCCCCGGGTTCGGACAATGAAAAGGCCCGCGCGCGCATTGTACCGCGCGGAAGGAGAAATGCTCGTCTCGCGATCGAACGTTCGGCGCGGCTATTCGCACGCGGGCGCGTACGTCGCGCGTTGCGGGCCGCGTTCGTTGCGAGTGAAATTCCGAATAATCGAGCAGTCGCTTCGTTTTTGGGGCGTAATAATTCCGATTTAAAGACGGGGGGGGGGGCAAATTGAAAGAACGAAAGAAAAAAAGAACGATTCCAGGCATAGCCTCGGCGCTCTGCGTATAACCTCGGCACACGTGCGGTACGCGTGTACGCGCGCGTGCGCAGGTACATAATGCGCGATATGTGGCTCGAAGAAAGTGAAGCGAGGTATGGCAGGGTGAGAGAGAGAGAGAGAGAGAGAGAGAGTTCCTAGCGTGTGTAAAACAAGAAGTCATAAGGTATACATATATGTTTGTGTGTGTGTATTTGTCTGCGCATATACGTGAATGCCTCTATATAATACGAGTTAGAGCGGCTTCACGCATGGAAAAACCGATTAAGTCATCGAAAGGTCACGCCTTATCTTCACCGTCAGAATGCAGGCCTTTTCTCCTTCTCACCCCTCCGCCCACACTCTCTCTCTCTCTCTCTCTCTCTCTCTCACTCTCTATTTCTTCCTTTATCACAATACGCTGGCTTCGACTTACAGCTTATCAAGCGCGCGATAACGATTTAGCGTCGAAAGAAAAGGAGGAAAAAAAATACCGCACATTGCTTTTTCCGTCGCATTCCGCATTGTTCGTCCTGCTATTAATCGTTTTTTTCTTTACGTATATAGAATATATGCAATTAAAATCTGGATATTTTTATCTTGCTTATGTGAGAGTGAATTCTATTTCAGAGCTCCTCATTCGTATGCTAGAGCTCAAAAAAAAAAAAACATTTTTTTTTTTGTTTATAACTGAGTGTGCAATATAACATATATATATATATATATATATATATATATATATATATATATATATATAAAATTACGAATGAGGGAATATGCCTCCACATTGACCATAACATTGTATATACCAGTTCCTATAAGTATAAAATTTAGCAGCCTATTTTTTCATGACTTATAATCGAAAGATTGTATTCACCGAAGATGTTATTTATGGGAACACCAAAATTATACTCGATATATTGGATTTACACGCAAGTTACCAGCGTTTTTTTTCTTCCAAATGTGCAAAAATGATTTATTTTTACACCGCTGCAGCAACATTTCGCACATGCAAAATCGCCGTTCGACATTTCTCGATTCGTACGGCAGCCAACTTTCCAACCTCTTCAATGAATCCCAATGCTTTGATAAATGCGGCAATCCTTCATCGTGCAAAGCGCCTAATCCCTCGTTTTCAAACCTTCTCGGTTTTCCGTAGCTAGCCTCGTTTTCAATTTTACAATCGACACTGCCGGGCCACTCGCGGCACGTCGATTCGCTAATACATTCCGACCCACGAGTTGCCGAGAGCAAACAATAGGCCACAGCCGCACTTTTCCTCATAATAAAGATTTTCCTCAATAGAATAAACGACACAGAAAGAAATGCTCAAATATAATGCTGCAGAGTTGTTCACAGATGCACAATCTACAAATTTAAGAAATGGGGTTTCGCACTTATCTGCCCAGGATCCACTGGCGATGCCATCATTTGACAAACACTGGAAAATTATACTTGTACACCTAATATGTATACATATCATGTTCTCTGTACCAGCATTTGTCGATCCGACAGTTATGCGCCTAAGAACAAAATGATTCGTTACCTATTAGTAGACATTTTTTATATAGACAACATAAGTACAATCATAATTTTATTCGAATTGTCTTCGCTTTATCAATTTACTTAATTTGAAAATTCTCTTGTAGTCTATATAAAAAAAGCTCTTTTAGTATATATTCAATTTTTTTTTCAAGTTCGTCACATTTGGTCATATTTGGCGAATGACCGACTATTACGTCATTTGGAAGACAATTTATTTAGTCGTCCAAGCCACGACGAACGCACGGTCGAGATGGTACAAGAACGATCGTCAATTGCTCGATTTCCGCGACGAATTGATCGCATAATTACCGTTAATACGAATGAATTTTTTTGAAGCCACCCATCCGATCAATAAGACGTAGAATGTCATTATTTATGAGCGCGTCGTAAGTAAGCACGAACGATAGTTTCTTTTCTTTTTTTTTTTTTTTACGTCAATTTGGTCTCATCGGGTCAAAGTTACGTTTTTGCTTTTGCGTTTAAATACCATTTGGCCTCGAGAACAATTGTCAGAAGATAACTTGTATATTCAGCTTATAATGTTTGTTCGTTACGCCGAACGTATATACGCCAGTTATTTTTTGCAGATGATTTCGATCGAGCACGCGCGCGCGCGTGCACACACAGAGAGAGAGAGAGAGAGAGAGAGAGAGAGAGAGAGAGAGAATTCTGTATCGTCAGTTTTGTCGGCTTTTTGCGCGACTTCCGTTAATTAATTAACTCGGACGTATGGGAGGGAGGGAAAAAATTATGCGAATCGACATAACCGCGCACCGTCCCGTTCTTACCGAGTGTTTCTTTCGAGAGTCGAGCCGCGGGACGCTCCGCCGCGCGAACGACACAACGACGCAGAAGGTTTCCCGACAACGTCGCCCGACGCAATTATATATATATATATATATATATATATATATATATATATATATATATATATAATTAATCGACGAACGACACGGAAGCCTCGAGTGGGATGGGAGGGGGGGCGGCGGGAGCGGTGGCTAACGGTCGTCCCAAACGAATTTTCGCGACGGGACTGCGAAAGCCGCGAAGATTCTAATTTCGGCTGAAGCTCGTTGAATTGCGTATACATAGGGGCTGCTCGCGGGGAAACGAGCATTGCGAGGCTCCGCTTGGAACCGGCTCGGTCCTGCTGTCGTACGGCGAGCCACTTCGTATACATTACGCGTGTACTACGTCGTCGCTGTACGCAGTAATTCAAATCCAGGAAATCTAGGAAATGACGAGTGTGAATTCGTTCGCTGGGACACGCACACACACACACACACACACACACACACACATAAAAAAAAAGTCTAGTTTGCTAATATAATTTGCCGCGATTATATGCGCGCGCGCGCGCGCGCTCGAGTGTACGAGTACGCGTATACGTGTGGCCGTAGCCGAGAAGAGCAGATGCAAAGTGCGCGCGTCTTCGCCCACGCGCCCTCGAACGAAATGGCCTGATTCGTGAATGGGACTGTCCGCGCGGCGCGGCGCGGAGGGGTTACGAAATCTTTCGAAATTTTTTTTTTCTTCCCTCGTGTCGACGTGAAGCTCGGATTATTTATGCCCCCCATACGTCGTCAATGGAATTCGCGGCCGATGGCTTTCGCCCGGAGCTTTCGCCTTCCTCTCTCTCTCTCCCTCTCTCTCCCCTCTCTCTCTCTCACTCTCTATCGCCCCCTTTCAGTCTGTCTCTTTTATGGATTAACGATTACCGCACCGTTCTCCGCACACGCCGGGGCACATCACAGCAGTTTCGACATTGGACGGTCGCAACAGTCCGGCGTTTGTGGAGACGTGACCGGTTTCGCTCTCTGTCTCTGTCTCTGTCTCTCTTCTCTCTCTCTCTCTCTCTCTTAAATTATTTTCTATAGCTGAAAGCTGCACAAGCAGAGGGAGATAAAAAGCGGGAGAGAGAGAAGCAGAGAGAGAGAGAGAGAGAGAGAGAGAGAGAGAGAGAGAGAGAGAGACAGACCACGAGAGTAGAGAGAAAAAAGGGGCAGGAGGGAAAGAAGAGTTTCATTCACAATATAGGCGAACAGTCGATCGCTGGCCTTTGATTATTGTGCGGATCAAGGAGACGGGAGCATCCGCATTTCTGGAGCGATCGACTTCTTGTTATCTCCCACGGAATAAATGTAATCATTTGATACATGCATACATATGTACAATTGTCTCATCAGTGGCAGGAAAGAGTTTGGAATGTCACTTGCAATTCATCTGTACGATAAGAAGAATCCACCAAAAGAATTCTGTCCTGATGCGAGCATACAAATATGTACACCTAGCCATCTATATATATATATTTGTGCAATGTTATGAAAAACGTTGACCTGATATAGCTAATATATATAGGCTAGAGCAATGACAGCCGTGAGATAAGCGCGCGACTTATTTCCCGAAGCGCGTCGTGAACTAGATAGAGAGCGAAAGAGAGAAAGAGAGAGAGAGAGAGGGGGGGGAGGGAGAGAGATGAGCGTGCGGATAATCCCCGCGGGCGAAAAGGGGAGTAGCGATAGAGCGAGGGAGAGGGGGCGAGTGTGGCAGCGCTCGGGCGCGCGCAAGGGTTCCGCTATAAAAATGCGGCGGCTATATCGACGCGAATGAAGAAACGATGGTACGCGCGGGGCATTCCATCGCTCAGACCGCGCGCGCTGCTCCTCGCGACCGAGCCGAGCCAGCGAGCGAGCGAGCGAGCAAAGTGAACTTTCCATGGTGAGCCAGGGGGGTAGAGAGAGAGAGAGAGAGAGAGAGAGACAGAGACAGAGAGAAAGAATGAGACGAGGAGGGAGGAAATCGGGAGGGGGGAAGGTGAAAGGAGGAGGGAAGAAAACGCAAATGATTCGCAGGAATTTCTTCCACGCAGGTCTTTTTTGCGGACTCCTCTCTATCTCTCTCTCTCTCTCTCTCTCCCTCTCTCTCACCCGCCTCTGCTTCTCCAATCCTCTTACTCTTTATTCTAGCCATCTCTCTCGCTCGGCCTCCCTCCCTCCCTCCCTCCCTCCCTTTCGCGTGCGCGTTTTTTCCCCTTTCTTTATATAGTGATCTTGATATTCTATGTTTATAACTCTCTCTTTCCCTCCGTTGTTTATCCGCTCTCTTTCTCTCCGTCCCTCGCTCGGTCTCTCGCACCCCCCCCCCACCCTCTATCTCTCGCTGCCCTCCGTTCTTTTTTCATCTTCAGTTTATCTCTGCCATACATGCTCATCTCTTTCCTTCTTGCGAGCTGAACGAGTTATCGGCTGGTATATACGCCGCGATAATAGTATCGCATTCCATTCGTATCAACATCGCTTGCCGCTCGATCGCCGCGCACATTTTTCTTCGTCGTCCTCCCTCCTCTCCTTTACCGCCCTTCTCTCGCTCGCTCTCTCTCTCTCTCTCTCTCTCTCTCTCTCTCGTTCTGTTTCTTTTCATATCTCTTCATCTATCTCTTTCTCGTTCTCCACCCTCGCTGCTTACATATATATGCGCGTAGAATGCACGCACTTTTGCACCTTTCCCCGTTCCGATGCAACGGTATATAATATATATATATATATATATATATATATATATATATATATATTTCGCCTCGTTTCTCACCTGGATATTTTATATTCCTTTCTGTCCTCCTTTTCTCTCTCTCTCTCTCTCTCTCTCTCTCTCTCTCTCTCTTTCTCTATCACTCCATCTCTCTTTATATTTTATGATTTACGGCAGCGTTCCATATTTGATGCGGAGAAAGGGTGGCTGCAGAATCTGACGGATACCAGAAAATGCCATTACACAGTTGTATATAGCAAAATGTGATAATTTTCATAAAATCAATCGAAATTCAAAAGAACGATTAAACTTTTAGTGATTGTCTGAATTTTATACGATCGCCCTATATCCGTACTCGAATTCGTGTGATTGGGGTATTTAATGACGAACACCTAAGGAAAATGCCATATATGTCATTATATTAACAAAGTTTACAGTTTTAGCTATTTGAGAGTTGCGATTTACTGTAGTCACGAAGTAGCGGCGAGTTTTCAGAATATCTAGCATCCAAATGAAACTAATGATGATAAATCGCTACTTCATTAATAGATCTGAAAGGTTTAATGTTGTCAATAATAATAATAATAATAATAATAATAATAATAATAATAATAATAATAATAATAATAATAATAATAATAATAATAATTTAATTTACGGTGATATGTAATTATGTACATGTGGTATATAGTTAAAAAATATACGAAAAAAATGAAATTGAAGCGCATGTTGAAACAAAAATAAAATCGTATAAATTAATATTAATCACAGAATATTTCGATTCTGCCCTACGGCGCTCTTTTTATTGACATTCAAAGCAATTACGCTTATCTACAATGTATAAAATTCTCATTAACGTATTATTTTAATTTGCTTATAATCATAAAAGAATTCGTTGACATAAACATTAAATTAATCTGATCTGTTTAGAAAATATGTCAGATTTATGCTTACTGATTATAAATAGCAAATACCTTGCGTTTTATTTTCAGCGATAATGTGTAACTCCGTGTCAGATCAAAAACAAATATTATATATATATATATATATATATATATATATATATATATATATATATATATATAACCCTCGTTGGTAACGAGAGATAAAATTTTAATTGAGGTATTATTATAAAATAATGACGTATACACCGTGCATTTGATACGGGGAATCTTTGAATGTAAATATCTATACAACATATAGTAGAAATTAATTTTCTTAATTGAACACGTTAACTAATCTAGAAATAAAACTATTTTCATTTATTTATAGGAAAAATATTGTCTGAATTCATTAAAAACAATCCTAATTTTATGGTATTTTGAGTCCAAAGAGAACTCGCAGTTTTATGAAACTACACAAGTCCGACTAAATATTTGTTAGATATAAAATTCATGAATTTTCCGCAGCTTTTTATCGAAAACCCGAGAAAATTTTGCATAGAATTTTTCCACGAATTTGCGTAGTGAAATATACATCCACGAAAATTTTCAAATTAATGAAAACACTTTAAAAAAATCGGAATAATTTAATTTTAGTACATTTTACCTTCTGCAACTATCTAGAAAGACGTTGAAAATAAAAACATTGTTGGAAAAATTTCCTAAAAACGTATCGATGGTCCGTTGAAAGAATTTCCATACGATGTTACGGATATGTTTAAAAAAAAACATCATTCTTAACTTTACCAATTGTTGACAAATGCGACAGTTAAAAATCTTACTCGGAACAATGTTATGGTAATGAGCATTAATTTTTATGGCATTTAAGAATAATGTACATCACATTGTATTTATGTAATATAATGTTCATTTATAATACTCGTGTCGCTCTAGAATTGGGTGTAGAGGGGGAGGGGGGTAGATCGGATGCAATCGAGTCTCGAAATCAAATAGTTGCCTTTCTCATCCGATTATGAATTATATCGTTCTACGGCAGTAACCGACGAGCAGCGAGCTCCATCGGCATCATCGTTGCTATATATATATATTAATTCAAGCGACAAAGTAGGACAAAGTGGAGGATAATGCGCGCGAGCGACGACGCGCGTTTACGCACAGAGGCCGCACAGATGATTATAAGAACGGGGCCAATTTATTCCGGTCCGCGCCTTATTAAACGCATCAGCGGCCCGGAGTGGACTGGTGGGGGGGGAGGGCTTCACAATGCTCGGTTCAAGCAATATTACAACTCGAAGCGGCGAGCTCACGGTTCATGATAGTACAGTGTGCAATAGTACAGTGTGCATTTGGACGAAGAAGACATAATAAAGTCCTTAGGATTTTGATATATATATATATATATATATATATATATATATATATATATATATCTACTTGTGGAATGAAAGCAAATTTTCACTGGTTAACAATTTCATAAGTGGCAATTTTTTTTTTATTGTAACGCGCTACGTCGCGT
Organism: Sycobia sp. Sy_11; assembly: GCA_018907035.1. Taxonomy (NCBI): domain Eukaryota; kingdom Metazoa; phylum Arthropoda; class Insecta; order Hymenoptera; family Epichrysomallidae; genus Sycobia; species Sycobia sp. Sy_11. Next base: position 502,567 of record JACCIC010000104.1, read on the forward strand.
TGGGGATCAAGAAGCTAGGTCATTTTTCAACCAAAACCATAGAGACAGATCTAACGTTAATTCTACAGAGCGCGCGTCGAATAATTCTTTGGCGATCTCGTTAAAGAGACCCCATCGCAAAACCGTCAGTATATTTTCTTTCTTTCTTTCTTTTTTTTCTTTTTTTTTTTTTTACCATCTCCTCCACCCGCAGGATCAATGAGTTCTCGGCGCCTCTCGAAATTTCCGCTAATCGTGCGAATGACGACGGCACCGAGGCCACGACGAGGCGCGACGGCCAACCGATGTGATCAGATCGTGCCCGCGGACTGTAGCGGTTTGATACAGTGCTGATATAGATTTGCCAACCCTCGAAAATATCCCTGGGAACTTTGCCCGTCGCGCCTGTAATTATACATCTAACGGGATCGCAGACGCGATCGAGGAAGCATTGAAATGATCCGCATCGTGTTTTACGTGGAGCGCGCAATCAGGAATATCGGCAAGGGAAGGAGCTTGTGAAAAATAAATTTGAAAATTTCGCCGCGTCGTCACGGAGCCGCGTTGAATTGCAAATGGCCGAAGTGCCTTCTGATCCGTCCTCGAAAATCTAAGCCAGTTGAAAATCCCCCCCTCCCACTCCATTAATTTAGCGCGTATATAATATAGGTAATCGTGCGTTAATTATTCCAGTAGAAGAAGTCAGTGATAATTTTTCCATCAATAACAGAATTCCATGATACGGAAGATTAATGACGCTCTTCTCTTTACAATCTAGTTTATCGTCGACGTTACGTGCGTGAAAGCATTCCCCCCCATCGAGGCAGAAAATCACTTTTCTAGGCGTACTCGTTACGATTTATTCCGAGTAATTGTAGAAAATTCAGGCGAATAGTTGTGGATAATTATATATTTTAATTCTCTACCTCTCGGCTCGAATTCCCGTCTCATTCCAAGTCCGACGTGTATAATTTCAAGATCCATCTGCGATTTTCGTCGTCGATTTAACATTAGTAGATAAGATGGTTCTTTTTTTTTTTTTTCTAACTTCGTGAAACATCACAAAGTGCTTGATTTAAAATCAGTTGAATTTGTTTCTTTCTTTCTTTCTTTCTTTTTTCTTGAATAGAAAGTTCATCTGCCTCTAATTTGGAAAGTGTACGATTTACAGCAGCGGAAAAATATTACAGATAAGAAATTGGAGATAATTGTAATATTCATTAATTTCACATTGACGCCATCTGGCTTTCTCCGATTGTAGCTGGCTATTAAATACATTGACTAGTATGGTTAACTAATTATTACTAGTGAGTGTACTGTATAAGTATTTACTCGCTTCTATTAAATTATGCGCATCGAACTAGAAGTAACTCTGATACACGAAGATTTATTTTTTTTTTTTTATCCGGCTAAAATTTGTAGAGTCGACGAATACACCTTGAATAATTTTAGAATGACTCAAAGGTCCTTGAAAAATCCGTCGCTTTGGCTCTATTTATGGACTTTACAGCGATAAATTGATAAAACTGATGTAAATAAAAGAGTCTATAGTGTTAAAATTACAATTCAATATTCTAACTTTTCACTTCCTACATAGTGAACTAAATGGCCTGAGCGTATATCAACTTCCATATTCACGATTCTCTATTTTTCACGCCGTGTATGTCTTTCCATCGAATCTATGTGCGCGCGCGCGTGTGTGTAAGCACAGATTAGCATCGACTATATTTGTCCATCGCGACCCTCCAGGCTCACTACTACACCATTTGCATCGTAGATTAATAATAATAATAATAATAATAATAGTTACCAGCAACAACAACCACAACAACAACAACAATAATAATAATAATAACAATATTTATGATCGCCGTTGTATATATGTGAGAACCGTTGCGAGCTTCCCGTCTTTTCATTTTTTTGTCCGCGCACACTCGTATTCTCGTAATATACCTGGCGAATATTATATACTGGGTATAATGGAAGGAGAAACCTCGTGCGCGATAGACTAATAGAAAGAGAGAGAAAGAGTGAGAGAGAGAGGAGGGGGGGGATAGAGCCGGGCGCGCGCATCCGGCGCCGCGATATAGCGCTTCCGCCAAAGGTTGCGAGAGGTGCGCGCGCCCGCGCTCGCATGAGAAAGTTCAACTAACTCTCTCATCCTCCGTTCCCTTACCCTCGCCCATTCTCGTCTCTCTCTCTCCTCTCTCTCTCTCTCTCTGTCTTTACGCCCGTGCGTATGTGCGCATATATAATTGCCTGATTGTCGTGTGTTCCCAGAGCGATAGAGGAGCTAATTTTTTTTTTTTTTTTTTTTTTTTTCGTAATAGGCGTTTTAGGAGGCAAAGGTTGATGCTTATAATTTCCAAGTTTTGCGTTTGTATAGAGTGTACGTTAAGACTATTTTTTTTTTTTTTAATTTTCATGCTTCACGAATTCTAGCAGTTCATTTTTTTTTTTTTACGGCAATTACATGGCAAACAAAGATCTTTAGGTGGATTATATGCGGAGGCGATGTTAAAACTTACAGATGTCAAAACGATATATCTGTGGACAAAATTCTTATTTTAGTCGGTGACGCTGAATAGGACATTTGGACTTTTTTACATTTCAAAGGAGAATTCGTAATTAGTGCAATTTGTGGAACGATTGTGCCATATCCACACTGAATTCTTTTTTTTTTTTTTTTGTTTTATCTTATCAAGTCAATAATTTCTTATTTTAATAGCATAAGTAAGCCATTATCTCAAATCAGGAAAACATTTGATCGATACGACGAAAGTTTAATTATATCAAATTAATTCTTTTTACGTAAACGGAGTAAAGATATTTTCTTAATTTTAGAAGATATTTTCTTGTACTTTCAAAAAACGTTATTACTAACTACAAAAACAAAAAAAAATTACTCTGAAAAAGAAATTTTTTTTTTAGTGCGAAAGGCATAAAAAAAATGCAATGAAAGCGATAATCACCTCCTTCTATACGTAAAAAAAACATGAAAATAATATGCAGGTGGGTCAACGGTGTTCCGTGATGCAAATATTTAAGTTCTCTCAATATTGTCGAAAACTCTATCTGACACTACTATAACAGTAGTTCCTAAAGTTAAACAAAAAAAAAAAAAAAAAATATCACTGATGTTCTTTGTTGAAAAAAATGTGGGAATACATTTGCGTCTCTACGGAAATTCTAATTTTGTGTCAAACGTACAGTAAAAAAAAAAAAAAAAAAAGAAAGAAAGAAAAAAAAATACGCGTTAGAAAGTCCGTAAAATTCTTGACGAGCCGATGCCTGGACTGTAACATAAAATAGCCGCTATCTAGCATCTATAAAAAGGTATCCTCCTGCCCCCCCCCTCTCTTCTCACGTACGTCTCGCGTAAGAAAAAAAAACATTTATTTCCTTTCCTTGTAAGCATGGAAATTTGAGGTTTTTTTTTTCTTTGGTGATGAATCGACTCGGACAACAGCCGGCAGATCGGTTCTATATTTATACGAGTATTATACGAACAAGTCAACTTTTCGTTCGCCGTAAATCCGAGATCCAGAGTTTGTTTTTTTTTTTTTTTTTTTTTTTTTTAATTTTTTTCTTCCACGTCTTTTACGGCAATGCCGATACAGGCTGTGTCGAGCGAATTTGCTCTCGCTTACGATGGAATCGAAATATGACGATTTTTATCCGCGCGAGTTATCGTCGAGTGGGGTTTCTGCTGCACTCCGCGCTGCTACCGTGGGACGATTTATACTTCTTTTTTTTTTTTTTTTTTTTTGTTTTTTATCCACACCGATCCGATTGTCGATAGAATAAACGATGGCGATCGATTTTAGATGGAGCTATACGTCGAGATCGAATTGAAACTTAATAAGTTCTTTCCCTCCAATAAATACTCGAGGATCGAGAATACGATCAAAAGTGTCATATATATATATATATATATATATATATATATATATATATATATATATATATATAAGCTTTATCGGCACGCCTGATCGTGTTTTGTCTGCGACACGCAATATTTGTGTATACAGAGCGAGAGAGAACTATCGTAACGGATTTTCACCCGCCGATTGGCGAATTGCAGCGAATCCACCGATACAATAAGGCTCCGGGGCGCTCGCAATGAGGGGGGGGGGCGGAGACTCGTTAATTTTACGCGGGCGCCAGACGCCTGGCGATCTCTACGTACACTCCATTCCCAATTAATTCCCGCGTTGTCCCGAGCTCACATTGCTCGGTAGACGCGGCACTGCCCTCGTAGACAGTGGGTGGAGGAGGAGGAGGAGGAGGAACGGGTCGTTCGGGAAGGCAAACACGGACAGTCCAAATTTGCTATTAATGCTTATTTATTTTATTTACTTGTCGTAAAAGAGCCATATTTCAGCTGTAACGTGGCTCAAGATAATTTTAGCCTAACCCCTCGGGCACATCCAAAAGATAACACAAGACAATCCAAATGTAACACAAGAATATCAAAAAGATACCTCCAAAGTGTCGAAAGACGATTAAAGATCGTTAAAAATATCGATGAGGTATTATCAAATCACAGCCCACCTATGATTAATGTATGTGTATTATCGTAATCAGGAGTCGTAACTCACGTTGCGAACTCGAAATTATATTTATTGTTTAACGCTAGCCTGATAACTAAGTCGCGCGGGGACGAGGCCATTATATTATTATTCGACGATCCGTCAAAGCCTCGCCGCAGAAAAGTCGCCCGGTACTGGGCCTCTGACCCCGTATCGCGGAATCCGGAATTATTCCCATAATAGATATATATATATATATATACATACGCGCACACACACTATACTCGCTCGACTGGTGCGACCTCGCACCTCGCGAATTTCACGCACGAACGACTTACCGCGGCGCCTCTATCACGATTCAACTTCCTAGACGATGCCTTTCCCCGGCGAAGCTCCGCCCACGTGCTCCCGGATAACCCCCCCCCCCCCCTCCCTCGCAATCCTAAACGACAGGCCATCGCGCGCACCTGATTGACAGCCGTTTAAAGGTGTAGAATCGGGCACGCGCGAGTCCAACCGGCCAGGACACCCGGAAGGAACGATCGATCCAGCTTCGTGGGCTTTCCCTCTCTCTCTCTCTCTCTCTCTCTCACTCTCTCTCTCTCTCTCTCTCTCTCTCTCACTCTCACTCAGTCAACCGCACGACTCGACCAAAAACACAAACGTCCCGCACGGGACGCCTGTTCGCTGACGCACACTTTCACCGTGGAAGTACGACCACCGCCCGTCGGTCGCACACTTGCGATTTTCATAAAAAAAAAAAAAAAAAAAAACAACAACAAAAAAATAAAACAGAACGTTCGACTCTTCATCCGGGCTGCGGCGATCTAATTTACTTGTACTTTCTTCCAATTCGCCTGTAATCAAACTTCTTCTTCGCTGATCGCGAGAATTTTGGAGGGGGGGGGGAGGCGAACGCTCACGCGGCTTCCCGGAGTTTATTTACTTTTTAGGCAGCTCCATCCCCCCCTCACCCCCCTCACACCGCCCGAGCGCCCTTCCGCGGTCCTGATTGGCTATTCCACCCGATCGCGCGTCGAGTGTCTCGCTCGAGCGTTGACGGGGCGCGCTCGGTCGCGACCTCCGCCCCGATCCCCAGAGTCGCTCAGCTTCCCCCTCGAATTTTTTCCGCGAATCTCGAACTTCCAGAGGCCGTTTTTTTTTTTTAACCTCGTCGATTCTGTGTCGGAGAAGCCGCATCTCTCGTCGCTCGCGTGATTTTTCCATGCTTTATAACCGAGCGTGAAGTAATCGTATTCGATATTATACATAGAATATAATTGTAGCTCGTCGAAGACGGAACCCAGGCCACGTATACTCTGAGCGGCCATCGCGCAGCATTTGTAACATACTTGCAACGTTATTATAAATAAATTGAGTGTGTGTGTCTGTGTGTCTACATACATACAGTAAAGTCCACTTAGCATGCTTATTTGGACCGAGCTGTAATTCGACTGATTATTTACCGATATTATTATAATTATATGTCATTACAGCAAAATGATTCCTGTATTTAACGTATGCCATTCTTCTTTTTCTTTGTTACAGGTAAGCAATGGGGATCCCTAGTGACATAATATGTGCGCGAAATTGCGCGTGATGAATTATAGGTAAATATTCACATTATGGTTGTATAAATTGTCTGATTATGTCGTTCCTCTGTCTTATTCGTTTTGTTACGCCGGCCAATTAGCAATGGTACGTATAATTTTCAATAATCAAGTACATTATTCTGATGAATAACGTTGCGTCTCTGTGTGACCGAGCACGACGCGCACGACGCGCGTGCCCCGAAAATGCGTAGCGAGCGCCTTGAAAATCGACAAAAACTTTTCGTCACGCTGCCACGCGAGAAGGGGGAAAAATTCATTCGATTCACCAATGCATCGATGACCTGGAGTTCGAGACGATTTCGAGAGCGTCTATATATAGAGCTGGCTGTATACGCGCACGCACACATTGGCGCGGATGCATAAATAAATCTAAAATTGCCACGGCATAAATCAGCGTCGATGCATTGAGAGCGGCACGCACGTGAACGTCAAATCGGCCCCTGCAAATCCCGGAATTTCGCCCAATCAATTTTGCGGCCGAGCTCCGCCGATCGATCTGCATATGTGCATGAGCCCGTATATATATATATACACGTTCTCACGTATATACATACACATGTGGTGTGCGGGTACGCATTCGCTGCACATACATCTCAATGCACAGCTGCATCCAATCTTTCTTCTCTGTTTCTCTCTCTCTCTCTCTCTCTCTCTCTCTCTCTCTCTCTCTCTCTTCGCTCTTTTCTCTCCTCGACCGCGAGCGAATTGCGAACGTGTATAAATGTATATGGATGTACACATATATATACATGCGCCCGTATATATACAGCCGCACAATTGGCGAACCTGCGTGGGGAAAGGCGTGTAGAGGGAGGAGGAGGAGGAGGAGGAGGCGGTAGAGGCGCTTCGGAAATGCGGCCGCGAGCGTCTTTACCTCTCTCGCTCCCTCTGTCTCTTCTTTCTCCGCTGCTCCGCGTGGCACTTGCATTCCTAGCTTTATTCCGAAATGTCCGCCTGTTTGCTTGCATATATATATATATATATATATAATATATATATATATATACATATATGGGCTATATTAACATTTTCGTTGGCGCATGTATGTTCTCACATTCGCCGGTCTCTTGCTCTTTCCGTTCTCTCTCTTCCTGTCTCTCTCTCTCTCTTCCTCTCTCTCTCCTCTTCTCTTCTCTTCCAACAAAACTTATATTATATATTATATATATATATATATATATTATATATATGTAGAAGTACACGAGTATATAAGTCAATGAAATAAAAGTCACATTCTCTCGCTAATGCGTGCATTCAAATTAGTCTTTCCTTAAATACGCAAAAATCGAAATAAATTTAAATAAAAATTGAAGTCGAGATAGAAAGATAGTGTGAGAGAGAGAGGAGAGAGGAGAGAGAGAGAGAGAGACCGACGGTGGCTTTTAGACAATTGCACCGCGCCTGCTGTCTATGATCCGTTGCGTGCGTGTGCGTTGATACGGCGATCAAGGATCATTCTTGCCCTCTCTCTTGCTCGAAATATTTTTCCAAAATACATAATGCGCCGCGCTTTGCTCTGGAATTCGGTAAAAAAAAAAAACGAAAAAATTCGGTCAGCAAAATAGAGCGAGGAATTTTTCGTAAACTTGAAGGTGGACAGGGTGGTAGGGGGAGGGGCGCGAACTCGGTCGACGTAATAGTGTATATATATATATATATATATATATATATATATATATATATAAAGTTCTATTTAAACTTTAAACGTTGCATCCGTAAAATCCGTATAGTATAGTTTTCTTCGAGCGACTATATAATCTTCTCGAAAAGTAGAGTAGGCTAAAAAGAACAAGATCATCGCGCTCGATAGCGGCTAACCAGTCCTCCTCCTCCTCCCCCCTCCCTTTCCCTCGCCTCGAAATAACATTCACGGCTTTTACGTAAACCGAAAGAATGCGCGCACCCGTTTATAAACATAAATGTGAATTCGTGTATAGTTTTCCGTATGACTGTATACCTATATATACATACACGTATATATACATACGCAGAAGCCGTTGCTCGTTCGAAAACAGACAAACGAACGAAAAAAGTAAGATATTGGGTGGGGAAGGAAATAAACCGACGCAAAAAAAAAGCTAAACTCGAAAGGCCAGAAGCTGGCCTCCTGTCTCTACTCTCTCTCTCTCTCTCTCTCCCTCCTCCTGCGGCTCGTTCTTTTTTAGTCGCGATCGCATCGTTCCCCTCTCGTCTTTTAGGCGCCAAATTTCGAAATACACGCCCTCCCCCCCCTCCCTCCGTCGTCCCGCAGCTTCGTCCCGGCCACCTCGCCGTACGGAGCGCGCCATTGAAATTCCACGGTAGGCGAAATCATTTTAATAAATCGTTTAATATGTATTTCTTCTCCTCCTCCCCCTCCTCCCTCGCCCCTCACACTCCTTTCGCTGCCCTCATGTTTAATTCAGAGGGAAACAGAAAGAGCGGGCCGGGGGGATGAAGCTAAGAGCGCACTGTCTGTCTGTGTGCGTCTGTGTAATATATGCCATGTTTTATTTTCAATGAAACCCATCGGACTACCGTGCGCGCGTGCTCTATATATATATATATATATATATTCCTCCTCTCAGTATCATCCGATGTATAATACCCGGGTATGTAGAAAGAGAGAAAGAACAACAGGTTCCCTGTACCCTCTTCTCTTGCTCTCTCGGTCGTTCTTATAAGATATAATATTAGATATATTTATATATATATATATATATATATATATATATATATATATATATATATATATATATATAATGAAATAAGTTTCCATCGATATTTTGTCTTTGAAATTTTTGTTTATGTAAACGATTATTGTAAACTTACCAATAAATGACTATCGATAATTCGATGTGGTTATGTTATGCAATTTATTAACATTTTGAATTTTCAAAGTGCGATTTATTATTCGTTTACTGTATCTTAAGAGTATCGATTAAAATATTCGCTTGAAAATCAGGATTGTTTTTAAAACATGATTAATCAGAGAAAATATCAATTATTCTATGTATGCATTGTAGTACTTGACGATGCTGAAAAAAAGTTATTATCAATAGTCGAAACTTCGTGTCCCAGCAGATAACTGAAAATTATAACCGAATACGACGAAATTATTTAAGAATCAGTCATTTATCCCAAATACTTCTCTTTTATACCCTAGAGCCGTGCTCGCTTGCCAAAGAATTTTTATCGTAACGAAAATTGCGCCAGACAGAACAGGTCAATTGGTTGTTGTCGGTCGGACAAATATATGGCGCTCTGTTGGTCATTGAACAGAACAATCAAAATCTAAATAATTATCGAAAAAAAGGTATGAAGCCTTCTCGAATGTTACAGGCATGGAGTCAGATGATTTTAATCGTGATCGTTACAAATCTGAATGTAGAATAAAAAAAAAAAGCATATGCGGTTCTTTACCGGTGCGTATATGGTTATATCCACTGGTATGCATTTCCTACTTTACGCATCTTCTATAGGTATATAGATATGTGTTTTACACGACTTTTGCAATAAGGTCTGCTGTTGACCCAGGTCAATTCGGATGGAGAAAAATGATTGTGAATATACCATTCCATTCTGATCGCTCGTTTCATCCAGCAATGGTGGTCGATGTCTTTAAAGAGAATACACAAGCCATTTTTTGATTATTTTTTAACTTTTTAGCACGTAACGTGTCGTTGTATTTTTTAGTTGATACATTGATCCCCAATTTAAATGTATATACGGTTTGATCGCTGGTTTTTTCAAAATGAATTCAAAGATAAGATTTTGTATAAAAAACATCTGTGCTTTTTCATAGTTATTATCAATTGCGTTACATCAGAT
>JACCIC010000104.1:515000-547500 GCA_018907035.1 Sycobia sp. Sy_11
TTCTTAAAGGTAAAGAAAGTTTTATGAATAAATAAATCCATGATATGATAAAAATGGTAAAATTCATAAACTGACTTAGCATTGAATAAGAAATTTTGGAATAAAAAGTCTAAATTCTTATATACAAATAGGTGTGTCACAGTCACTTCGACCAATACGGACGTTAATACGGATAACTAATACGGGCGACGTATGCGCACATTACTGAAAACGCGCGATTCTTTTATGAATTTTTTTTTTCTGTTCAATATGGTGGGACCCCCGCGCGAACCCGTAAATTTACGGTGGCGCAGGGGAAGGTGGGAAGGGGCCCATTGCCTCACGGACGCGGATAATCGATCGATAATATACGCGAACCGGTATATATGCGTCGGCCAATTTTGCGTAAAGACGGGGATCGAGTCGGTCGGGTAGTAGTCACTTTTGAGATATACGACGCGGGGAATACAGAGGGAAACGCCCGAGTTTTTCTCGTCTCCCTAGCTGGGAGAGTTCTCGAAGCCCCCACCCCTCTCCACCACCCACTGGACCGCCCTTACCGAGTGTTTCTTTATTTTTTAATTTTTTTAGATAGAAAACCGCGGCCGCGTATCCGTGCGCATATCCATGCCACGCGTGTGTATATACCATACAGACGTGCGCAGTAAATTCCTGAAATTACGTAAAAGCCGCGTGGCGACTATAATTAGAGCTGCCGCCCGGCCGTTTGTTAATCCCGCCGCGCGGTCGCGCATTCTTTTACATAATTAATTACGAAATATTACGTAAAACGAAATCGTTCCGCGCGCCCCTACCCCCTCCCTCTGAGCCACCCGTTCTTAAGTTCGTTGAACGTGCGGTGCGGCGTGGCGGCGCAGTCGCCGAGAAATTAATAATAAATGTATATCGTAGGTACGTGTATGTATGCATGTGTATATTACACGCATATATACACCTATCTATACACGGTGGCGCCGTTCAGGCGATCGTTTATACATTTATATATGGATGTACCGTTAAACAATGCACTGGTCTTTTGGATTGTTAAAAGCAAAATAATATATATATATATATATATATATATATATATATATATATATATATAAAATTATGAATTATGGATCGTAGAGGCGAGACTCATCTCCCAGCGCGGGTACGCTGGCATGAGATCCTCGGAGAAAATAATATAGGCGATAGATCGGCTACTGTATATTTATGTATACTTATACTACTTCCCCCATTTGAATATATATCGCGCGGAATGGCGCCATCTGTCGCGCATCTCAAGTAGCTGATAGGAAAACCTATCATGTCCAGCGAGAAAGAGAGAGAGAGAGAGAGAGAGAGAGAGAGCTGTAGGCTGCTCCAAGGCTTTTTAGTATGCGACGCACTGAATATAAATAGTAGTATATAAGATGCGGGGAATATATTTGCATACTCGTGGTCTCCCCTCCGCCCCCGCCCCTAGTAAATATATTCTCGGCACACGTAACAAACAAACGAATTAGCCGCACGGCCGATAGCGCGTTAATGCACGCATGTATATATATATATATATATATATATATATATATATATATATATATATATAAATAATATGTGAATAGACGCGTGTGCACATTATGAAAAAAAGCTTTCCTGCGCGGGAAGAGAACGAAGAAAAAAGAATTCCACTTGTTGCGTTCGAGAGCGCGCCATTTTCAGCGGGATTGCGCAATCCCAAATGCACGTACCGAGCGTTCAAATATACGTACCGATAGAAAAATTCTCTGGGCTTCAATTTATCACTGTTAATTCGCCAATTATGATTATCATTATTATATAAAGTATACAAGTGGTACATGCGTACGTGCTGCTATGAAATATATTATGTGAAACAATTTTTCTGTAATTTATACATTTCATTTACCGTACCTTAAGATTTCCCGCCAACTCTCGGCGAGCTCATTGAGCGTAAGAGACACTCGCAAATGGGGCTGATGACTTATTTCAAAGTATTCGAGTCAATTGTCCAATGAATTCGAGGAACGTTCGTTTTAAAAGTTATTTTGTTTTTCATTTATAAAACTTGTTAAAATTTTAAGTTGTTTTTACGTACGTTACGAAATGATTCGAAATCTTTGCGAAAACTATCCCCGGAACCATTATACTTAGAGCAGCATCGAAAATCATCGAACTCTTCGGGAATAATCGGAATTCCTCCAAATCTTCGAGGATCCCTTCGAATTCTGGGAAATTTTTGCGAACTCCCGCAATGTCGTTTCAATCGCGTTCAAAAATTTCGCGCTCTCGATCGAGCTGTTTACGAACTCGCTCGATTTACAAGCGAAATCAATCGAAATCTAGGAATTCGATAGCAACATCGTTCAAGCACGCGGCAATTCGTTCGAACTCTGAAATCGTAGCAAAAAACCTCTTGGTTCATAGAAAATTTCATCAGTAACAGAAATAATTTTTCCTCATTCTAACCTACAAATCGCACCTTCGCCGCTTGATTCCGGTTCTCGTGAGGAAAAATACAGTCCTTAGCTAGTACGAAAAGGCTTTTTTACGAAGCTCGTTACAAAGCTCGGCTTCGCCTCGGGCCGCACACCTCTCGTTTCGTAAATAAAGCCCTTCCGTACTCGGTAAGAAATGTACCATTGTTCGATTTTTCCTTCTCATTATAATTCAGCTCTTATACATTATCCATTACTTGTCGACATTTCAACGAGACGAAGAATTGCAGACGTCAAAAATGAAGTTAATCCTTTCCTGCTGCTCTTTTAAAACAGAGATAACTTCTGGACAAATCTCCCCCCCCCCACCTCCCTTTCACTGTATACAACATATACGGATTCGTCCTCTGCGCAATCTCCCCTCTTTCCCATTCCGTACGCCATCCCAAAAATCATCAGAAACACGCGTGATCGAGGCATCAGTGATCAAAGGAGAGAGAGAGAGAAGAGAAAAAAGAGTGAAAAGGACAGAGAGGGCAACCGAGCTCGCCACGTGCGCAACGCGCGCGTCTTCCAAAATTTTATTCTCCCAAAAGCACTCTACTCCTCCTCCTCCTCCTCCTCCACCTCTTTCTCCTCCTCCTTCCCGCTCCCCATCCGCCCTCGCCCCGATCCCACTCCCCTTTATTCGCCATCGCAGCATCAGCAGCCAGGAGCGGCGGCAGCAGCAGCAGCAGCAGCAGCAGCAGCAGCATCTGCGCAGCTGTCCGATCCGACGAAATTCCTTTCCGAGAGGGTCAGTGCGCCCGAGCGCGCGAGCGAGCGAGCCAATGGAGAGAGAGAGAGAGAGAGAGAGAGAGAATCAGACCGGCCCCGAACGGACATGATACGGCTTTGAAATAAATAAGGCCCTTATCCCCCCTCCCTCTCAATCTCCCTCACTGGTCTGGCTATAAGGATCTCGCTTGCTCGCTCGCTTCTTCTTTTAATTCCTCCTTTTGAGCTTGCTTTCTTCTTTTTTTGGATTCGCGCTTATATATATATAGGCTATGGAGGCAAAGAAATCAACTCGTGAGCAGTTGGGCCAACCGCGAGCACACACACGCATACGCACACGCGCATGCAAAGAGAGAAAGAGAGTGAGAGAGGCGGAATACAGATTGATAGTACATGATATAACGTATATACACAGAGCCTTCAGCTACACGGATGCCTATTTCACCAGTAAATTCGTCGATTGTTTTAGATACGAGAGTAATTTTTCTTTTTATTTTTAATTTTAGAAAGATCGGCTGTTAGTTTTCGAAGGCCAGGTGCGTGTTATTTCAATCCGCCAGGTGCATAGCTTACTCTTTGAATTTATTATTATTTGCAGAAAAATTCATGTAGTTTTGCTCATTTCGAATAGCGTTTTTATTCGATGATTTTTTATAAACTATTTTGCTGAAATATTGAGGAAATATTGATATATATATATATATATATATATATATATATATATATATATATATATATATATATATCAATTCATCAAAATACCGACGATTTTACATCCGTTTTTCAGATTATATTTTTTCCCATTCATATACATTATTTAAAACGGAAGAGAAAATACACGTAATGTGTTTTCATTTTGTTCGTAAATGGGTATTTTAAGAAACCACCCTTCACTTTCGCTCCGAAAAATTCGTGATATCTTTAAAACAGTATGGTATCATAAAACACTTTAAAAATTCTGTGACGTCACTGCGCCGCGGCGGCATCCTTTGAAGTGTGGCGCGGCAACGACGCGACACCACAAAGGAACTTCGAAACGATATAGCTTTTCTAAATATTAACACTTTTTTCTGTTTTTTTTTCTTTCTTTCTTTTTTTCTTTTTTTTTGAAATCAAAAGCGAAAGTGCACGTCGGCTTGGACATTTTATCAACCGACCGAATATCGTTATAAGCGTGACTTTTCGTATTATTCAAAAGTTGAATTTGGATGAAATTGCTATAGTTTGTATATATATATTTGTTCCTACAATTAAGCAAACTAATAAATATTTATTATGCTACCTCGGCCGGTAATACGAACTGTCTGCGTCGATTTCAATGTAAAAATAAAAAAAAAAAAGATCGAGAACAATGTAGAGTGTAAACGTTCACGACGATCATCGAGAACACAATGAAAATCAACATCTAAATTAAGTTAAATTAAAACATATTTTGAATTTTGAACGATTTGCTGTCAACATGCGTAAATACAACTGTAGCAAAGAAAATGAAGTTAAAAAGTGTAATCATGATATCAGTCTTCAATTTTAACCTATAATTATTTTCAACTATTTTCTCCTCTATTTATTGCATTTGTTTTTCCTCAAGTGTCAATTATTCAGCGTAATTTCGACAGAGATTGTAGAAAATATGGATAAGTCAGTTGGCCAGAACGTTGAACGAGCCGTAATGCGCCACCTGACGTACGATTCGATGCCGAGGAACTTCAACTTTCTGGCCCATTGTCCTGATGTACCGTTGATCCTTATTATCGACATCTTAATGAACTAATATAATTATAACGGACAGAAATATAATTGTAATTCTCGATAATTTTTCCAAAAATTCTGCGTTACAAATTATAGTGGCGAAATGAAAGACGTGGTAATAATTAAAAATACGCACAAAGGTGTAAAGCAAGTTCAGTCCGCGAATGAGAACGAAACAACGTTTTACGATAATGATAAATAATAAACTGAAATTTTGCGGGCAAAGGAACAGTTTTCGATAATTTGTGCATTGTACTCCTATATAGGATTATTCAACGAAAAGAAGTACCGGGATTAAATCGACCGAAAGCAAAATCACCGAAAATAAGTCGCCGAGCTTCCACTGCCGTATTCTCCAGGGCGAACGAGCGCGTGAACGCGCACCTGCGAACGTCTTTTTCTCTTTTTCTCTTTTCCCTCTACCTCGCTCGGAACATCGAAAAGTGCGCGTGCACAAAAGTCCCCCCCCCTCTTTCTCACTCCGTCTCTCTCTCTCTCTCTCTCTCTCTCTCTCTATACATATATATACACCGCGTGCCGCGTGCATTTTCACTTCCACATTCCAGAGGAGAGGAGGCGAATTCTATCGATTCATCAGGGTGTATATAACGCATCGGGGGTCCGAGTGTAGCGAGTGGCGGGAACGGGGGTGGGGGCGAGGTGGAGAAAAAAGAGAGTGAGAGAGCGAGCGAGTCGAAGCGAAAAATGCACCGCGCGCGCGCGACGCGGTCGCCACCGTTCCTTTTTTCATTACATTGTGTCTATATATATATATATATATATATATATATATATATATATATATATATAGGTATGTACGCCCCCAAAAGAACGTAGCGCGCGCAGGTAAGGGAGAGGGGGGCGCATACCTTTTCCCTCGGCAGGTCGCGCGCACGCGCGCGTGCGGCCTGCTGCCCGCGCAGGAAAATTCAGGCGACTCTCCCACGCTCCGTATATTCCGTATATTATATATACACACCTCTATATATATATATATATATATATATATATATATATATATATATATATATATATATATATATATCCTTATATGAAGCCCGGCGTGTAACACGCGCGAATGACGGATTTTTGACTAACATAAGCACGCGCGCGGTTATAAAGAGCGTGCCCCCTCTTGTTCCATTGTTGTGGAGCGCTTTTTGGGTCCCATATCGCAGGCTCTGTCCCCCTCCGTTCTCACACTGTCACCCCTCCTCACTCTCTCTCTCTCTCTCTCTCTCTCTCTCTCTCTCTCTCTCTCTTTCTTTGCCCTGCTCTCAATATACATACATACATACATACATACATACATACATATATATATATATATATATATATATATATATATATATATATATATAAATGCCGAGGATGCAACGCGGTCGCGGGGGGATTTTTCTTCGCGCCCGCGCTCGGCCTCGATCCTTTTCGAGCACCAGCCCGGGCGGCTTCATGGGCCTCGGAATGTGATAATTGATACGAAATTCTTTCGCAGCGTGCGTGTGTTAATGTGTGCATATATATATATATATATATATATATATATATATATATATATATATAATGCGCCCAACTCATGATGTTACGTGCATACATACACGCGCGACGCTGACGCGTTTCCATATTTATATAGTGAACTTTCATGCTGGCTTTCGTCTACGCATGTGTATGCGCGCGCACCGTTTGTCGAAAAAGTTAAATTTTCGTCTTTCCGGAGGAAGTAGGTGAAAGAAATTTTCTTCTTTTCTTCTTTTCTCTTTTGTTCGAGAGCCAAGATTTGTGCTTCACCGTGCTGCGCATTGGTAAGGCACTGGTTTCTTGGTAACACGCGACAGTCAAATGTCGGAAATGGGAATTCGAGGCGACTGGTATTTTTTAACGATCGTGGAAATATAAATTTTACAATGTACTGGCGGAATGAAATCACGCATTTTCAGAGATTTCCTGCTGAATTATGTAATAATGTTTCTTAAAATTATACAAGTATTGGTATATTCTTGTTCTAAAGATATTTTTAACTTATCTGGCTATATCGATGTCTGTTAAAACATCGGTATAATCGAGCAATTTTTTCATTTTTACCAATTTCTCAATTTTCACCGTACGTACGAATGATTTCAAGATTTTTCTCTTTTTTTTTTGTTGTTGTCAATATAAGTGAAACGATGAAAGGACGAAAGGATCACGTTTAATACAATAACTTTTGGCTGTCTAGTTTCAAGGTTACAACTTAATATAATTATTGAGAAATTTCAATTTTCAATAATAATCAAATTATATATATATATATATTCATTTGTAAAATTGTACGTCCCTGATTACTTATGCAAGAAAAGTCAAAAAAAAAATTCAATGGCCTCGATCGATCCAAGTTGCGTTATTAAAAAAATTATGCGAATAAAGAGAAAACCATTACGATATGTACGACTGCAACTGAGAACGGAAATGCGTGTTTACGTCCTCTTATGGTCGTCTATTGGGCTCGTCCATCGGACGATAGACGGTGCTCTTCCTGCAGGGCGTAAATAAGAAAATATTAAAAGTAAAAGAAAAATGACCGAAGCTTGTTGCGTGAATACGATGTTTATTGTTGATTATAAAAAGGTGGAAAAACAGGATCGGGAAAAATGGCTCAATTGCTTTGTTCGTCTTGGGTAGCTGTGCCCACCGCGCTCTCTCTCTCTCTCTCTCTCTCTCTCTCTCTCTCTCTCTCTATATCTATATCTATATATATATATATATATATATATATAGAAAACGTATTATATACACTCGGAGGACAGGACGAACGACGACGCAAAATTGTCAATCATGTTTCCTCAAGCTACATAACGCGTCCGAGTCTTCTTCCTTTTATCTATTTTTTTTCATTTACATAAGTAAACTACGCGTTTAGAGAGGTAAAATATGCCGCCCTATAACGATCGGATTCATCGAGCTGGCTAAATATAGCGTGAAATTGAACTATTTCGATTGTATAATAAATTTTTATGCTTCTCTCATTGCGCGTAACTTTTCATTCGTCTCAGTTTGGTGCTGTCAAAAGAAAGAAAAAACACCAATGAATTTTATAATGGGTATATGGAGAGTTTTTGCGGAACACATCATAGTCCTATAAGGATTTGCGCATTTATCGCCTAAAAAAATTTCGGTCGCTTCCAAATTTCTTCAGAGCAAAAGTAGTGTATATACATATTACATATGTATATATATACACACCTACAGCGTCCAAAGGTGAACGACGGATGAACGAGAATGCATCAGAAGTTGTTGGAGGGACGGGGTTGGGATTGGAAAGTTCCATACGTCTGTACCGATGCGTCGGGCCTCTCGCAACCATCAATTTGAAAACGACCGCGAGTCGTCTCCGCCTCCTCCTCACCCTCCTGCCTTCCTCTTCCCTTCCCGCGTTTCCCTTGAAAACTCCTAACCCAAACTAATCGTCCCCGTCTTCTTTGCACACCTTTTACCGTAATTTTCCTACCTATAGCCGTTGAACCTAACGACGCGGAGTCGATATGTGTGTGTGTGTGTGTGTGTGTGTGTGTGTGTGTGTGTGTGTGTGTGTGTGTGTGTGTGTGTATTTACACCTGATGCAGCCGACGTTCGGCGAATGTAGCAGCTTTTACTGTGCATGCGGTAGCACAGTAGCAACTGACTCTCCCCTCTCCCTCATCTTCGCACATCCTGCCTGTCGGGTCTGTTTCAAAAAAGAGAGCGAGAGAGAAGAGAGAGAGAGAGAGAGAGAGAGAGAGAGCGAGCGAAGAGGAAAAATGAGGCGCTCCGCTTCCCCCAAAGCTATATTCTGGAAAAGTTATGTATTAAATATATAGGCGCTCGACGACCGATACGCGCGCAACGATCGGTGCTATTTGAGCGGTAACGCGAATGACCAATACGTGGCGTATCGCTGCGCGAATATTCGATCAAATTATTATATATGGGACGTGAGAGTGAAATTAAGCCATACTCCCCCCCTCCCCCTCCCTCCGCCACCACCCCCTCACGAATACTTTATGGTCTTTATTATTGCGCGAGGTCTCATTTCGAAAGAGGTCGCCTTATATTATAAATAATAAGAGTCTTAAGTCTCTGAATGCATGCAACAGTTTGCAAGTGATATATATATATATATATATATATATATATATATATATATATATATATATATGTATGTATGTATGTCTGTATTATGTATAGTACTCTATGTGTTTATATATATATATATAATCTATGTATGTATGTATGTATGTATGTATGTATGTATGCATGCATGCATGAATGTATGTATCTATAAATTAATCAATCGCTCCCTGTTATTAGCATATGACCCGTTGACGGTATGTGTATGTGTGCGCGCCGCGAATGTATGTGCTCATGGGAATACCTATTAATAATAATTACCGGAACCGAGGAGCGACAAACGTTGGGTATAAAACGCGTGTAAATGAACTCTTGAATGATATAGAGCGATGATAGAGATAGAGCGATGCAGCGGGGGCGCAAAGGAGCGATAGATAATGGATCCGGTCGAGTAAGTTGAATTGGGATAATGTCACAGTACTAATATATATCATATATATTATACTATAATATATTATATAGATTCGAATTAATATATATATATATATATATATATATATATATATATATATATATATATATTAATTGGAGTCTTTATGCTGCATTGGCATATATATCGGAGGATGAGAATCCAGGCCGCTTGCGCAATGTCGTCGTAGGATTGAATATTCCACTTTATATATAGAGATATACATACAAGTTTGTTCTCCGATAGACAGAGCCTCGTGCGCGGGCCGGCTGGACGAGGACGCGTCCTGAATGGTTGCAGCTGCCCCTACGACTCCCTCCGTTGTTTATATATATATATATATATATATATATATATATATATATATATATATATATATATTGCTGATGGTTCATCGGATCAAAAACCGGATCTCTCATCATTACTGTAGAGCTCGTGCGCGAGCGTGCGCCGTAGAAAGAGCGCAAGAGAACGAGAAAAAGGAAGAATTGAAATTAATTGAATTGACTGTTTATTACAGCATAAAGTTACTGCGCGTGGATCGTGAATATTATAGAGGGATATTGTTTTAACGTTACATTGTTTCTATTTTAAGGAGCGCACTAAGTCATATAATATATATATATATATATATATATATATATATATATATATATGTGTGACATTATTTTGTCAAATAATATTGTTCCGGTAATTCAGGAAAAACCATGAAAAGGCCGAAAAAGGATAAAAAATTCGTTATATTAAATTTATATTAATTTATTATTAAACAAGACTATATTAAATCATGTATGATTATAGGATTGTTTTAAATTAGACTGACATTTATACAGATCGGTAAATTCATAACAATTGCCGTTGTCACTATTCACTTTACTGCCTTTAAACATACTTCCCTTTGAAGTATGAATAAATTGAAGTAATTGATAATACAATTGCGCCACTAATAAGCAGATATAGCTGCATTGTTTCAAAAAAAAAAAAAACTTTATTTCCGCAAGTTTGTTTCTTTATCTCATATATATTCTATGCAAAACATTAATTGATCCGTCAGTATAATAAAAGAAAATAAGCTTTATATTAAACTTTTGACGGCTACGTTTTTTTTTTCTTGCGCTCCGCTAACTATACACGCGGAGCCGAAGCTTTTCAACCCGTCCTCATAATAAATCAATTTCCATATTATTCCTTTTTGAAAGCCCGTATATACATACGGAGCGCTTTGTATATACCAGCCAATATAGCTTCCTTCGATTTGCATTCACAATGAAAAAGATGATGAATATCGTGTACATATATGTATACATATATAAGAACTCATGCGATGCTCGATGCGAAACAACGAAGGAAAAAAAAATGAAGAAGAGAAACAAATAAACAAACAAAGGATAACAACGTACCCAAGCCAAATGAGCAAGTCTGGTATACCAAGCGGACGTATACAAAACAAAACTGGCAATTAAAGCTTTCCGACAATGGGAGGACAGGTGAAAAGTCTCTCTCTCTCTCTCTCTCACTCTCACCCCTCCCCTCTCGCCAGTTCGTATACATCAAGTGAGCATAGGGCAGCAGATAGCGCGTGCACCTTTTGCAGGCCGCCGTGGCTACGGCGCTTCGTTGACAGCTGCCAAACGGGCGGCGGCGACGTCAGTGCAAGGAATATTAAGTGTGTATCTATATATATATATATATATCTATATATATATATATATATATATATATATATATGCAATCATCGAGAAAAGAATTTCCACGCCCGCGAACTATGCACGGGGCTATCACCTACGAATACATATATATATATATATATATATATATATATATATATATATATATATATATATAAAGTAAATTTTATATGGAGAAAATCAAATAAGGAAAGCAAGCAAATCGAGAGGTGCATTTATATATGTATTGATCGTGAAATCTTTTTTTACTTATAGGTCTGTGAGTGTATTTAGATATTTGCAATTCTGTAGCTCTTTATCTTAGTCACACACACACACACACACCCACACACACACACACACACACACACACCTTTGTCGATGACTTGACAGCAGCGCCCTGATTTTAATCCATTTTCGCTCTGGCTGCGCCGAGGGTGAGAGAGAGAGAGAGAGAGAGAGAGAGAGAGAGAGAGAGAGAGAGAGAGAGAGTAATATATTTCAAATAATCGTTCTGACATACTAAATCACGGCAGAAAATTGAGTAGAGTCAAAAATGGCTTAAGCGCTCATAATTCTTGGACTCTATTGACGAGCCTTATAAATTATTGCACCGGTAAATAGGAGAACAACTTACATAACTCAAACTTTGAGAGAGACAGGGAGAGAGAGAGAGAGAGAGAGAAAGAGGGCGGATATCTTCGAACCGATGCGCCAGATGCGCGACCTCGTCCTTCCCGTCTCTCTGTTCTTTTTCTGCTCAGTATGTGTACATACATGTGTAGGTCTATATATGCTTATATTAAATGCAATTCAAATGAAAAGAGGAACAAATGGATTTTTCGAGATGAGTCCGATAATAAGGAAACAACCTACAAAACACCTCTCCCAGAATCCCAGAACAATCAGGACTCAAACTGATGCAGCATCGAAAAGAATCGTAAAAACGGTCGACCTTCCGACCTTATGCTACAGACGTGCATTGTATTTATATGTGTATATACATATATGTATATATGAAAATTCATACAGGATTTTGATGGTGTATGTGTTCTGTATAAGACGAAAACTGGATTGACTCGGGCGTAGACTGCCCATCAAAACATCTATACAGCTGGAGATAGAAGGAAAGATAGGAGGTGGAGGGGTAGGTAGAAAGGGGAGATAAAGAGAAGAAATTAAATTTTTTTTTCTTTTTCATACGCATCAATGAGAGGTAGACGGAGCGAGGCGAAGTTAAGAATCTCGAACGGGACCCAGCGCGAGCCTCTCCCGAGTCCAGAAAAGATTAAAATAATTAAGTTTAGGATTAGTCTCGAGAGCGCGAGAGATGCGCGGAGGAGGGGGAAGAGGACGAGGCGTCGGGGGACGAGGAGGCGAAAGAAAGAAGGAACAAAGAAAGAAAGAGAGAGGAAAGGCGAACGCTATACGGGATCTCTCTCTCTCTCTCTCTCTCTCTCTCTCTCTCGACTGCTCACGTGATCGCCCTGTGGCTACCGAATTCCGTGCGTGATAGTTTTCGAGAGCGAGCGAGCAGAGCAGAGCGCGCGCCGTGAGAGGAGCAGTGGAGGTGGAAAAAAAAAAGAAATAACAGAGCGAGCGCATAAAAAAGCAGGGCTGGGCGGCGGTGCCGGGGGGGGGGACGAATGGAGGCAGAATGGTGGTATAGATATGAAGAAGAAGAAGAAGACGAGGAGGAGGAGGAGGAGGAGGAGGAGATGAAGGAGTTGAAGGAGATGAAGAAGAGGAGGAGGAAGGTATAAGGAGAGGAGGAAAAAAACATTGACGAGCGAATCGCCGCCGTAGCCCCCTGATCCCGGGGGCCTCCAGCTTCAAGTGTTTATATATATGTATATATCTATATATATATATATGCAGCGAGCGAGACTGCGCGCGCGTGCGTGTGTGTATATATGTATATATATATATATATATATATATATATATATATATATGCGCAAAGGGTGGGGTGAGGGAGGGCCGGCGAAGGTCGCGCGGCGTCGAGGGGCCGTCGAGCCCTCCATACGCGCGCATTCTCGCGTATAACGCGCACGCGCCCGACCAACTCCTTCGCGCGCTTAATAACGCGCCAGCGCGCGCGTTTCGGTGCTCTCTCTCTCGCGCGCGTGTATATGCACTGCACGTTACGCATGCGCGTGCATTCGTTCGCGGCCTCTGCCAGCGGGACGCTCGGCCATCGTCGGTGGGGGGGTGGGGTGGGGGAGGGGCCCGTCTTTGATTATTGTACGAGCCGTACACAGGCATTAACGGGTATTGCATATTCGCGAAATGTCCCTTTAATGCGCGTGTATGTGTGTGTGTGTGTGCGTGTGTAGGATGTGGTATGGGCACGCATGTCTGTTTATTGCGTCAAATACAATGTGCCCGACCTGCGATATATATGACTTATTGAAGAAATTCTGATATGAAGCCCCATTGACAATACTGCCAATAGGGAATACTGAAAATCCGAAAAGAAGCGACGATACTTATGAATAGATTAGAATTAGAGATGGCAAAAATTTGGAAATTAACAATTGATCTTGTGGATTCCATTAGAAATTATGGCGATTTTTTAGATCTTTGGCTCTGGTCCTGGCGAACGTCGATGTATTGTAATTCTTTAGATCAAAAAAAAAGAAAAAAAATTCTCCGTTTATGATACACAAAAATTATGCGCGCGCGCGCACACACACGCCAAACATTGACAGAGTAATTCAGAGAGCAAGAGAGTTCATGGACGAGGAAACGACGATCTATGATAACCTACCATACATATCCTTGTAAACTCCCTTTTATTTTCGATTGCATTATAATGAGTTTGCCCTTTAGAAAGCCATTAGTTCAGAGTTAATAATTATTTTTACGTAATACAGGCTATTTATATCGTTTGAACAATTCGTGCCCATCGGTGCAATTGTGAAAAAGGAATCAGCCTCAGAATTTGTAAGATTTCGCATTTCTTTGCGCGTACGCATTTAAATCTAGCTTTGGCCGGTGTAAACTGTCGATTATAAATCTGCAGAATTCGTTGTCGAAGAGAGCCCCTTGTAGGAAAATGTATATCTCCGCCGGCATCGTTCAAATTTGTTGCGCCTGTGACGAGAGTAATGGAAGGAGCGTTGACTTAACAGGCCAATTAAAAAGCTTGAAGACCGACCGAGGCTATTAATTTTGCTTCCTCAATGAAGAATCCTCCTAAAATTCCTTTAAAGAATCATTCAGGATTTCGCTGATCAATTTATACTTGAGATACTGAAGGATTTTCTTTCTCCTTCGTTTATATTCACTTTTGAGCTTTGGTACGAAGAATGAAGAAACGATATAATCATTGATTTAACTTTTATTCACCATGTTTTATAACGAGATTTCTGTTATTCTCTCAAGGGGCATTTGACAAATTTTTGAATAGATTTCCGCCCACTACGAATGAGATCATCGCTATTTTAATTGTACAAATCACTCGCAAATGTAAATTTACAAAACGTGATTTTTACGTTTTTTACACGCACTTTCAGTTGTCATGCGTACGTGAAGAATTAAAAATCACTTTTACACAACGCAGGGTTTGATTAATCTCTGCGAAAGAGATCCTTCAAGGCTTCAGTGACGCGTGTACACGTATATATATATATAATATATATAATACATACACGCGATAATATATACATATACGCGATTAAATAAAGCGAGAAATGAAGCTTATATAGAGAGTGAGAAAGAAAGAGAGAGGGGGGGAGGCGGCCCATAAAAATGCACTCATCAAATCCAAAGAAACAACGAAGTCGACCATCCAGAGGAGAGGGCCCCAGACTAATCATCCTTCGGGCCACCAAAAAGGACAGCCAAAAAAAATCGCCCCACGTGCGTGTATATATATATATATATAGAAGTCAAATGACCCAGCCGCGCACGCACCTAACGATTTCGTTGCTTTTTTCTCGCATTGTTTTTCCTCCACCTCCTCTTCCTCCTCCTCCTCCTCCTCCTCCTCCTCACCAGCGGCCCGCTCGTTCTCCCGCGGAAGACCGTAAAAAAAAAAACAAAAAACAAAAAACAAAAAACAAAACCAAAAAAGAAAAACGACAAAAATTGGTTGCGTAGACGACCTTGGACGAAGGTCCTCCGCACCGGGGATCGCATTTCCGTCAAAAGGAATTCGTCCTCTGGGCCTCCGTGACGCTAATAATTATAACTTTTCGACGACGGGGCGGGAGGAGGATGAAAAAGGATGAGGGGTTGGCCGGTCGCGCGAGGCCGGTGCAGCGCGACTATGCGAAACTTTTCGGAACGCATTCGGACTTCCAGGGAAGTTTGTGACTCGTCGATTCCGTGGACGATATTACACGAATTAAATTCGTCGGGCATGCCCGCGCTGCCCTCTCATTGCCTCCTCGAGGATGTGTCTATATAAGTATAATACCGATGCCCGAGCCCGGCCGCCTCTGACGACGCCGATCGCAATAACGTCGATCATTCGTCGCGAGAATCTCGGGTATATATTTTAAATTTCGGCATTGCACGAAACGCCGTATAATTACGACGATTGGCGGGCTGATCTCTCAATGGCGAAATGAGCCGTTAAAAATTGTTAAGCGTCAACGTAATGGAAAATAAGGAAAGAACTCTCCGGGTTTCGTAAAGTCGACAGTATACGTGGCAAAGTGTCATATAACGTCATAATACACATTAATTCGCCTAATTTCCCGTGGTCATGACGTATCGAGAAACCAATAATATTTCGTATATACCACTGATTCAGGCTGAATCTGGAAATTATTAAATAAGTTATTGTTAAATTAAAAGAAATTATTAAATTATTAAACATCAAGAAATATCGATACATATACAGACGCACAAACTCGGTACGCCCGCTATGTAAATCATTGGAGCTACATCTGTGAGACATGCGATCAATTCAGAAATCTTGCAGTTGTTACTATACGTATATGTCAAAAACAGTTATATTTTACGAGGGGCTTTCTCAAACCTAATCCCGATAGCCCGAGAAGATAAGTTAGGAGAATCATCCGCGACATAAAATATATTTTTTGTGCATCGATTTCTCTGCCTGATTTCGGATGATTATTATTCTACAGCATCGATCATTTATGAAAGATCGAGAAACGAACTCGGGAACAAATTACCTTCGAACGAAATTTTCGAACGGCAATGTTTATGCACAAAAAACGCTCCGCGTATACGTCGAGGTTTCCGAAAGAGGCGCGTTTAGCTGGCGACCGATAAAAGCATCGATCGCACTGTAGGACGAGGTCGGCAAGGCGAATGATAACGAGGAGCTTGTATAGAGATTAATTGGCCATGCTTTATAGCTTTTATCCCATTTGGTGAGCTTGCCGCGCGCGGCCCATTGGATTCTCGAGCTTGACGAAGATTGATTCCTCCAATGCAGTTACGTGGAATCCGAACGCGCGCGCGCCGGATAAGCGACGGAGCTCGGGTCGTTCCAGCAGTTCCTTCATTCCAATTTCCTTCGCCAGATACCTTACTCTAGCCGTTCGAAGCCATACGAGTTTTCACCTATACCGTCGCACAATAACGTATCATCCTTCATATATAAAGCCATTTCATTTTTTTTTTTTTTTTTTTTTTTTTTGTATCGTTGTACGAACGAGCTTGCTCGTCACAATCTTAAGGCTCGCGACGCCATTGTCCACTTTCACTGAAAATTCTATGAGACGATTAATCATGGTCAAAATCTTGAATGGAATCTGTTCGTCATCTGGACCAATGGCACTGGGCTCTTGGCAGTTCGTTGGCTATATAGGTGCCAACGAAATATTACAGCTATTCCCGGGTCGGTTCGTCAAGGTTCACGCTCCTCGTGCACCCGGAGGAAAAGGTCTATTTCGAATATTTTTTTTTTTTTATTTTCATTTTCATTAATATAGAGGAGATTGGAAATTGTGAGAATTTTCCAATTTCGATTGTTGTAAATTGTCCATTCCTAAACTGTGTAACAATCCTGTGAAAATGCGTTGCTGGTTTAAGCATAAATTCAATTTTAATATCTCAACTTTTCAGTCATAGGTGTATTCTTAGATTTCTTTCGGAACTTGTAATTCGAAAAATTCTAGTGTACTTTGGAATTAGACAAACGCCAGTCTATGTATATTTTACACTTTTAAGTTCTATTGATACGTAAAATGAAATATCATCCTTTGGCAGGAATTTGTTATAAGAAAGGGATTTGTCTTGGCCATCTCTCTCAGGTGTATATATATGTGGATTTTAATCAAAGAATTAGATACTAATTAAGATAAATATTCATTTTAATATAATGTTCTGCTCAAGGAGAGTTCTTGTCTTTCCAACGGACATTGCGGTTCATATTATCCTCATATGCAGTCAATGAAAGTGTTCTGGAGGCTTATATATAGTTCCGGATACACTGTTGGCAATTAAAAGACTCATTTGACGTACCCGTACGTTTGATATCACCGATAGACTTACAGATTAGTAGTAAACTGAGCAAATTGTACACAAATATTATATGCATTTGGTACAGTTGCAAATAGTTTTCGGGGCCACGTGCCAACGCTCATCGGCCGATGAGCCAGCGCAAATTCGACTCTTGATCGAGAGCCGTGCAAAATTTCAGAGGACGAGCGTTGCTCGATGAACGTTGCGGCCGTTAGCGCCTTCCTCTCCAAATCCATACGGGCCTCGGTCGGCCAAATTGCGCGCTCGTCGGCCGCGATCCCGGCCACTACGGCGCGAACAATCGTATTCGGGACACCCTGTATACGGAAACTCGGCGGGTGTATAACGCACGTATCGGAGAGCTCGAAGGAGGGCGAGAAAGAGGGCAATTTGCGGCGAGGGAAGGCAGCGGAAGGAGGAAAAAAAAACGATGACGAAGAGGAAGGAGGAGAAGGAGAGGGAGAAGGAGAAGAAGAAGCAGCTCGTTGTGGAACGCGAGGAGAGGGAGAGAGATAATGGGATCGAACTCGCTTTATAAGTTTGTGTATCTATACGTTATTCCTCGGAAATTGGAAACTAATTATTTTTGTCTCGAGACCCGCGCACCTTGCGCCGCGGCCCATATGTCCGATTCTCTCTCTCTCTCTCTCTCTCTCATCATCATCATCATCATCGTCGTCGTCATCGTCCTCCTCCTCATGGGAATTCAGGCGCGATTATATTATAAAAATACTGTATATATACATTATACGTATATAGGTGAAAAGGGAGAGGCATTTCCTTGACACATTGGGCGAGGCGAGGATTACATATACCTGATGATGGCGCGTTCGCGCGCTTTTGCCCTCCTCCCCCTCTTTTTCTTTTCCGGGCGCGCCAAAGCCGTGGATTGTTTTCACTCGAAAATTTCCGACCGCGCGGGTATTTCCGCTCTCGCTCTCTCTCTCTCTCTCTCTCTCTCTCGTCGCGCGCGCTCGTCCGGAACGCGCTGCTCGTGGCTGACGCCCGCACTGCCGCCGCCGACGGCCCCCTGACGCTCCGGAATGCCGCAAGGTATAATGGGTATAATTTCGAAGCTGGCGCTGGAGTGAGAAAGAAAGATGGACGGGAGCCGTGGAGGGGGCAGGGGAGAGAGAGAGAGAGAGAGAGAGAGAGAGAGAGAGAGAGAGAGAGAAAGAGAGACAGAGACAGAGAGGGAGAACCACACCTTTTCCCTTTTGCGCGCATATTCAGAATTCCTCTTCTTCCTTTGCGGATGGCTCGGCGAGAGAGGAAGAGGGGGGAGGTGGTGGGGGTGTTGCCTTTTGAAGGCAGATGGTGTATATATAGATATACATAGTATTTACGCGTATCTGATGGTGCCTATGCGTATCTCTCTTTCTCTCTCTCTCTCTCTCTATATATATATATATATATATATATATATATATATATATATATATATATATCGGTATGTGCGCATAATGTTAAAAAGGACTTGGCCGATGATATTGTTCATTGTCCCCGATTATCCGGTCCAATGTAGAGAGAGAGAGAGAGAGAGAGAGAGAGACAGAGAAAGAGTGCGCGTGCGTGTACGCATTTATATGCACACGTGTTGTCTACAGTATACGCCGCTTACTTCGGCAATTTAAAATTGGGACGCGCATTACTGCCGACGGGAGCCCCGAACTCTCGGCTCACGGGGGCGCGAGGGTTCGGCATTATTATTATTACTTCTCCGTACCTGCATTTGTACGTATGTATACGTATTCTGTAGAGGGGCCGAAGTTGAAAAGTTACGGAGCTACCGATTTCTCGCCACCCTGGACGAGGGGTGCCGTACCGTCGCCCGGCTTCGTTGTTATATTATTGCGTCCGTCCGGCGGCGCGCCCCACGGGTTCTCTTCCCTCTTCTTCTCTCGTTCTTCTTCTTCTTCTTCTTCTGCTTCTTCTTTTTTTTTTTTTACTTTCGAGGAATTCGGTGAAATCCCGCGGGTGCGACTTTTTCCACGATTTTGCGGGTAGCTGATGGGCAAGGAACGATCGTGGCGGGCGGGACTCTGCGCGACGTTTCTACCGAAAAAATTTACTATGTATATATATATAATACACGCGCATTTAAGAATGCCCCGCTGAACTTTCGCACAGCTGGCGACGGACGTTTGCTTCTTACGTCTAATTATACATCCACGCGCGGTGGTAAAAATTCAGTTATTCGTGGCGATCGCCTAATAGCCGCAGTCGCAACGCCGAGCGAATTTCTTTCAAATGAAAATTTTACGCCGCACCCTGCCCTTGATCCGCTTTGATTTTCCGATCGCGCGTCCATTGGGCGGCTCGGTTTTCCGCGGGAAGACTATAAGTGCCTAAGTGTTCACCAATTTTCAGTGAGTTGGTTGTATTGGTTGTTCCATACGGATACAATATCGACGAGAGAGCTACGAAAATTTCGAGAAATTCTTTTCTAGTATTAATTTTTCTAGAAAATTAATATTAATAATATTGATTTTTCTAGAACCCTAATGTATTCAAGCGAAAGTTTTTCGACCGATGAAAGTTGACAACTGACAGGTGTCAGCACTTGGATATTCAAAGGCCAGGATTAATTATGCAATTTACGTACACGAATTATCTTACATACAAATACAATTACGGAACAGCCAATAATAATCGGACTCGGTCGGAAGCCACTGTTGTACTCGACTACGCCGTAAAAAATTTCTTCTCGAATTTCGATAATAATGTAGCTGGATAGTTTTTTTTTTTTGTTCTGTATAGACGTACAGCGTGAAAATTAATTTACGCACCGTAATGGAAAATTCAATAAATTTCGGGATATTACGCGTACGAATTTTCTTACGTCGAATCGAATGAGAGCATCTCGATTTTCAGTTATAAGATTGAAAGTTACTTAAATTTTCCGATATTAGATGTAGCGTCCAACAATCGAGTTTTATCGATGCTTTTATCGAATTTTACAAATTCTTTCCTTTCTGTATTTACGTAATGATATAATGGCAGCGTTTTCTCAGGTCACCTGGAGTGACATACCATCGAAACCTTGGTTACAATATCACAAGATGAGACATAAATATTGGTGATTTTCCCTTCCTATATGATATACGCAATCAATATACTCCATATAATGCGTGGAAGTAGATCACCATCACACACACACACACACACACACACACACACACACACACACACACACACACACACACACACACACACACACACACACACACACACACACACACACACACACACACACACACACACACATGGCATTATTCGGTACATCTTTCCCCTCTCTACGGAGGTTGCGCGTTGTATAAACGGGGTCTTATACTCTCCGCGGGACCCCTCAAGGCACTCTCACTCACACTCCCGTATACGGTGCGAGAGGAAGATAGTGTGAGTGAGTGAGGGCGGGAGGAAGACAAAGAGAGAGAGAGAGAGAGAGGGAGAGAATGAAAGAGGGGGGAGAGCGCGTGAGCAAGCTGCTCAGATAAATATGCGGGAGGGGCCGGAATTCCTCACTCGGCTGCATTCCAGCCCTCCTCTCGACCGTCGTTACCTCTCTCTCTCTCTCTCTCTCTCTCTCTCTCTCTCTCTCTCTCTCTCCGCCTGGTGCTCGCCCGTGCGCGCGTGTGTCCACGCTGTACCTTCCCTCTCTGCCTTGCTCATTTATAGCTGGCGGTATAGATAGGTAGAGAAAGATAGAGAGAAATGCGAATACCTGTATGGCGTAATCATTTCTCTCTCTTTCTCTCTCTCTCTCCCTCTACCCCCGCCCGCACTCACTCACACTATCTCCCTTTCCATACACCAATGTTTTAGTCTTCGATAGCATGTTCTACGTGAGCCTGTTCTCCATTTCTTTCTCTCACTCGTATAGATCCTACAGCCGGCTGTATAATTTCTTGCATGTGTGTGTGTGCGCGCGCATTCGCAGTGTATCCTTTCTACGCTCTCGTAGAAGAGAACGTGTTCGGTTCGTTGGTACACCTTCCTCACCCTTTTCTCCTCCTCCATTCACTATATGTTTCTCTCTCGCTCTTTCCCGTTCCTTCAGTTCGTCCCTCGCTCCTTGTCTCCTAATTTTTTCTGTTTCGCCAGTGTGCATATATCGCTATCTCTCTCACCTCTCTCTCTCTCTCTCTCTCTCTCTCTCTCTCTCTCTCTCTCTCTCTCTCTCTGCAAATATATAGGTACTCTAGATAGGTATTTTATTCATACGATCGAGCATTCGGCCATTCGAAAATCAATTTCTTCCTCTTTTCTTATTCTCTCTCTCTCTCTCTCTCTCTCTCTCTCTATATATATATATATATATATATATATATATATATATATATATATATATATATACGTACACACATACTATACAGGTCCTTCTCATTTCATCAAGATTCAAAGCACGTGCCCCGGATCCCGTCGATAGAGAGAGAGAGAGAGAGAGAGAGAGAGAGAGAGAGAGAGAGAGAGAGTATCGATTAGGGATGGGGGGAGGGACAGTGTATCTGTGAGCATATGCGTATGTGCGTGCGTGGAAGAGAGGAAAGGAGAGAAAGATCGTATGGGGAATAGTTCTGGTGAGATGGCAGAGAGAGCAGATACGATAAAGATGAACATACATTACAAATTGTGTAGGTGTATTTTGTGTGTGTCTATATATATTGGACGATGAAATTCTCTCCCATTTTATTTTTTTCCCGATTCAACCTCTGCGTCTCGC
This sequence comes from Sycobia sp. Sy_11, assembly GCA_018907035.1. NCBI lineage: Eukaryota > Metazoa > Arthropoda > Insecta > Hymenoptera > Epichrysomallidae > Sycobia > Sycobia sp. Sy_11. Next base: position 537,330 of record JACCIC010000104.1, read on the forward strand.
AATTATTCCTGCAACGTAAGCTGACTTTTCTCAACTTCATATTCTCCTGTCCATGCTTCTTTGACTTCAATGAGTAATATTGGAATTTTGTATGAAAAAACGCAATAAACTTCGATTATGTTTTTTTCATAAACTAATATAGCTTGATCGTTCGACTCTTTAGGAAGCAAAGACGTTTTAATTACCCCCTCTTCGGCATACTGAGCAATAACAGTAAAAAGTTGCCTCCGAACACTTAAAAACTTATTTGTTTTTTTTTTTGACAAATCAATACTCCAAAAACGCCTTACATAATAACAATAGATGGATTTGATTAAATCTTCATTCGCTCTTTTGGAACATCTACATTTGGAAAATTGGCCCTTCCCCCCCTTTGTTTTTTATTTTATTTTTTTTTTATATTTGCAGGCAATGATCGATGACAATATTATATAATTATACTTATAAATAAGAAAGTCCCATACATAATTTTAAGAAAATTAATGACGGGGTGCCCTGTATTAAGGATCAGTTAAAAAATATTTCTATACTCTCCGTTCAATTGAATTTTTTTTTATTTTTATTTTTTTTTTAGAAAGAGCAAGTAAGTGAGCATCTTTGTAAATCTGTATAATATATATAAATAAATATATGTCTCTACGTATGTACGTGTCGTAATATAAAATAATTAAATACGAATCTTGGCCGTTATGATTCTCATAATTTTTTTTGAGAGATTTTTGATGATTTGATAAGGAATTGTTGTTTATGGAGTTGCGGGTTAAAATGTAAGAATAGACTATAAGGACGGTAAAGCGGCAAAAATTATTTTCAGAAGATTAGAAATACGAAAGGCTATATATTCTTACATTAATGCGATATTTTTTGAATATTCCCTATTCAATGTAATAATTACGCGATAATCGCAATGCTTTTTGGCACCGCGCCGCGAGCACAAATAGTCTTTGGAATTATTCTCTCGAGCCCGACTAAAAAAGATCTACGATAATACAGATGTTTAATGTATTGCTTGAAAGATGAGGCAAAAAACAGTTACCTGTAAACGATCATATTACAACGAGTAGAGTTTATGTTGTTTTTTTTTTTGTTTTTTAATATTCACACAATGAAACACGATGTACAGTTACTTAAAATTTAAGATTTCCAATTTTATACCTGTCCCGGTTCTTTATCTCTCTTTAATATTAAGTTTAATATTATTAGTGCTTTGAATTATTATTGATACTTTCAAAACTGCGCCGAAATATCTAGAAAATTAAAGAAAAGTAACATTTCTAAGCAACCTATATATATATATGCTAAAAATTCATACTTTTCAAAGCCATACCGTGTCTTTTCATGTATATATATATAGTGAACTGCCACACCGACTAATGCGCGTTCCCTTTATTCCTGAAAAAAATCTCGCCTCGTTAAACCGCTCGCCTCCCCCCCCCCCCCCACGTCGACTTCGAGACCCGAGAAAATTTCCGCATTACGCGGCGTACACCCCGTTCGCCGCTAACCGTGAATTAATTTGACTTGTTGCTCGGTGGCACCTTGAAAAAATCCGCCCTCGCCACCGCGCATCGGTGGCCTCGGCCATCCCGTGTGATTTGGTCGGGAGGGGAGGAGGTGTCCCCGTGTACCTTTTTCCCCTCGTCCACAGGACGATCGAGATCTTAATTTTCCATCTCTCATTCTAGCTCCCTCGCGCGCGCGCTCTTTTCATGCGCCTCTGTCGAAGGAAAGAAACGTAAAGAGTGTATTACCAGAGGACGGCGAGATGGGTTGGGAGAGGGGAGGCGCTCAGCTGTATTGTAAGCGCAGAAAAATGCGAATACGTCTGTGTGCTTGAACGACACTCTTCTGTCTGATGTATACTATATACGGTTATAACGTAGCCAAGGTTACAAAGGCGCGCGCGTGCGCTGAGAGAGAGAGAGAGAGAGAGAGAGAGAGAGGTATCTATCTAATGTGGTTTAGAAGAAAAAAAACTCTCGAAACCGTTTCGAACCCCCCGTGGAATTCAGCAATCAGTTAGGTATTCAGCGCTCTCGCGGGGAGGGCATAAATATCGTTGGTCGCTTATTTTAACGTTGCTGCGCGTATATATATATATATATATATATATATATATATATATATATATATGCATATACGAGTCTGCGCGCTGTTCCTTCTCTCTTCTCTTGCCTCTCACTCTGTCTCTCTCTCTCTCTCTCTCTCTATCTCTTCCCTCGGCCGTTTGGGCCGAACCGATGCACGCGCACAACGAGCAGATGCTGATGTTGCATCAACGTCCTTTTTGAATCTCCATAAGTTATACCTCATTCATAGATTTTAACATGTATGCCGGGGATACACACACATATATATATATATATATATATATATTTTTTTTTCATTCTTCCGTTCGATCGTTCGCTCTGTCTTATCTTGTTTTTGCATAAGATTTGATCTTTCGCGTATATATATATATATATATATATATATATATATATATATATATATATATACATGGACTGGAAGGTGTGCCCAAATGGGGCAATATTTAACACAATTCTTTCTGACAATGTTTAAATTTGGGACGGCCGTTTGGCAAAATCCACGAGAATTGAAAAAAAAATACAAGGAATGTATGAATGAAATAATTCGGAAATTTATGTACTTTTCAAATGATAAAAAAACATATAACAGGGTCACCAGGTTAATAAAAGAGAAAGCAGCATTTCAAAAACGTGTAGTTTTTATTATTCTGTTTACACGTTATAAGCCTTGCTCCAAACTTTCCTGAACAAGATGCTCAATTGATCCCCGTACTTTGGGGGGAAAACTTCAGGAACAAAACATTACATACGTTGTGAATTATTATGGATTCGAAGAAAAAAAAAAGTATTTATCAGTTATAACAAAATAAATATTAAAATTTTCTTCAATACAATTAGATAAATGATAGAGTTCTACAAAAATAAAATTTTTCACACCAAAGATTTTTTAAAGACAGTTCAGAATTCCATTGTTCGTCCATGTTTTTATTCAAACGCCATGGCAAAATGGTTTACACTCGTTGTTACGCGTGTATTTTACATATTACATAAATATCGAAACAAAGGTAAGAGTGACTTTCGTTCTGAAGCGTGACCTTTAAATTCAAAAGCCCTTAACTCCGAACCCCAAACCTATAACCCATCTGACTCGGGTCAGAAAGTAGAAATCGCCAACCCATGAAATAAAATCTACTTTACGGTAATTTCCAAAGGCGCGCGATCTTATCTATCAATCAGAACGAATCCCTAAAGCATTATTGAAATCCCAGATAATCAAAGCTCGGGCGAAGGAATAACCTGAAACCTGCCGAAGCTATAATAAAAATCTTAAGCTCATTTCGCTTTTAAGCCAAAGAAAACGTATATGCGTCGCAGATCTCTGGAACTCGAACAACGAAATACGCAGACACGGGAAATGGCGATTATTTAGGCCTATTTTTGCGTAGGAACGCCAAAGACATATTTGCGATGGTGATTCTTTCTATGCCACAGCAGTGGCTTTGTTGACATCGTTCCGGCGATATAAATGAATCGAATAAAAAGTCTCGGTATAGAAGACGCATATAAGTATCCATTTAGAAGAGCCGTCGCAGGGTCTTCGTAACCAAAACAACCTTAATAGCACGGTAGCCGCATACTTGTATATACACACACACGCACGCACACACATACACACAAAAAATTAAAGTCGCTTTAATTAAGGAATTAATCAAAACGTGGAAGAGAAGGAAGTCGCGAGAGAAATCTCGTTTTTCCAAAGCGGCAAACGCCGCGTGAATATCGTTAAACCAGTTTTTTTTATATTATTATCTGGTGCGCGTCTTTTTAGAAAACTTCCGACCGATCGGACTCGCGACAACTACACAAATTTTCTAGATACGCGCACGTATGTATTCCAAAAGGCTCGGGGAGCGCGCGGAAGATTTATCGCTTCCATCGCACGTTTCGAAAAAAAAAAATTATAATAATAATAATAATAAAATAAAAAAAAACACGCGACCAAAAATAAAATCGTATAAAAAATGAGAAAAGGAAAGGAAAAAGGTGGGAAAACTACTACTACTACTGCTACTGCTGCCACACAGACGTCTCAGTCGCATCGCAGCCTCCCATATACATATATTTCCAATGCTCGCAAGCGTGAAAGCTGCTTTCTCCGTTTCTATATACGATCGGTAGCAATGCAAACGGCGGCAAGCCGTGGCCATTATATAGACGAAGAGCGGAAGGAAAGGAGAGCGGCGGGAGCCAGAGTGCGCGGGCGAAAGATGCTGTGTGTGCATATATATATATATATATATATATATATATATATATATATATATATATATATACGTATATACACAGTATATAGCACGCGGGGAGCAAAGGCCGGTCACCGCATCGGCTATAGATCGGAATGTGTTTGTCGCTCGCCCTGAGCGGCGTAATATATATAACTTATACTCTCACCGCGGTATGCGCTCCGTTAACGGTCGTATCATGCGTACGGCATATATAAAATTTCATTCGAGAGTACACCCCCGGAGTGCATTATATGTATATAAGTGTATTATATACGGATCTATATACATACATATATATATATATATATATATATATATATATATATATATATATGTATATCCCTCCTACGCCGTATGTAGAGTTACATAATCATAACTGTAATAATTTGCATATATGCGAACACCGCGGCGCGACGAGAGACGTGTTTTTGGTCCATATAGCGTGTTCGCGGGTATGCGTATATGTATATATGGTTCCAATACCACGGTATAGTTGGGTTCAATATACATACCCACGTATATATAGGCAGGCTCTTGGGGCTTAGTGACCTTTATAAGTAACGGTTTCACGAAGTTCGCCGCATTCCCCGCGCTTTTGCGCGGTCCAGGCGCGCAACACACACACACACACACACACACACACACACACACACACATTGTATATTGCATGTCATATACGCGCTCTTATATATGGGACATTACGTCAATATTATAATATAACCATAATCTCGGTTTTGTACAAAGATTGCGCAAGAATAGTTTTACGGCATTTTGCATTAGATAATGTAGCTTGTATATATATATATATATATATATATATATATATATATATATATATATATACCGTATTATAATATACAGTATGTAAGTTAGATAATTATGACGATCGAGGAGAATCAATTTTTGTCCGCTAGATGAGCCATAAATTGTATGTACATTCAGGGAATAAGATGGGACTTGAATAGTGATGAATATATAAATAGATAGATGTCTATTTGTTTATATAAGAGAATTATTATTAGAGAGTTAAGGATGTCGGTGTATCATAAGCCTGGTGCCAATCAACTTTACAGATGTTTGAAACATTGTACGTATGGTAGGGTAATTCCTCCCGATACTGCTAATTTTTTATGAATGCAGGAACAAGATCGATCAAGATTTAGAATAACAAACCTATATTGCTTGATCGATGAGTGAGGTATTACGAATTCTGGTTTCACAGATATAACGGTGAAGCTAAAATAAATTTTCAGTCGAACCAAAATTCACCTTCAGCTGGCGCACATTAAAGTGCGCGGTAAATAATCCCATCCCTTCTCAATTAAAAGACAGTGCGAGCCGTTAACGGCATAAAAAATACAGAGGCAGGGCTGGAGGAAAAAACAGAATTGGAGAAGTAAAGGAAGAATTCGCTCGTTCCATAATCTGGTAGTACGAAAAAGAGCCTGAGCCAGGCGACGAAGCTTTGGCTCATTGCGTATGTTTATATGTAGAGGGTGTCCCAGATATACCTGCACACCCTTAGTGGATAGACGAGCAACAATAAAAGTCATACAAAGGTAATATGGATTTCCAAACTTGGAGATCGTTTTTAGCCTATACTATATGCCAATCATCGGCCAAAGAGCAAGCGATTGTACGCTTATCAACCAATGAGCAAACGCTTGGAAGCCCATTAATTAATACATACCTTCATCTTGGTATTAATCGCTCTTCAATTAATGTGAGAAAACGCTTGGCTGTTGATCAACCAAATCAACAGTATCGATACCAATGAACTATTTATATCGGCCTTTATAAATTTATAACGATGTCTCGCTCAGAATTCCCGACTTTTGTCCGCCCTCTCTTCTCAAATTCAGGTTGCTCATTCGCCGACGAACATTGCCACATACCACGAAAACGGGCTACAGCTTCGCAAACTTACTATTGCTATTTTATGCCTATATATATTCACGATTTCTCCCGCTATCATTACCGATCTGCTACTGTGTACACTTGAATATCTGGGACACCCTGTAAATATATATATATATATATATATATATATATATATATATATATATACATGTGTGCTGTGCGTGTGCGTGTATGTATGTATAGATCTCACCGTGCATTGACCGACATTTCCCGCGCTCTCGCGGCGCCGACGCGGGGGAGGCGGCAGCCCGGCAGAGGAGGCGTCAGGCTCTATTTTTCGCCGATAACATCGTCGCGCGAGCGCGCGCGGCGTGTCCGCCGCACGCGGCGAAAATATGCGCGCTACATAAGCGCGCGCCTCGCTCATTTCCCCCGTGAGAAAATTGAGGGAGGAATGCGCCGACGCCGAGCTCGCTCGCGCCTTATTAAAAAGATGATTGCGCTCCGCGGCGATGGTGCATCGGGCGCGAGCGGGGCGGCGGGGGGGGGGAAGCCGGAGGGGGAGGGGAGCACAGACTTTTCGATCTTTGGGATCGGGATCGAGAGGCACGAGATCGTCGGCTGCATGCAGGCATCGGCGCGCGGGCGTTGTGGGAAAGGGACGAGGGAGAGAACTCGCGCGCGCACTATATGTATTCTTATTATATATAAATATAAATGATGAACGTTAGTCGCTTGAAAGGATCTGTTGGGATTTTTGTTTTAGAAACGCGGTTTGATAATTTCCACGGGTGGGATTTTCGGAGTGATTTTGACTCATTCGCGATGGAAATTGGTTTAATGATTTGCAGAAATGTTGAAATGTCGTACTTGTTTTTTCATCATGGATCATTTTTTGTCGATGCATTTTTTTCATCTGATAAAGAAAGATTTCTCTTATATTTTATACATGAATCTGGAGTTTTCTTTGTGCGAAATCATACTAGTACATTGTTTTAAGAATTAGGACAATTGTAACATTTTGTAAGAGACAGTTTTTATCCTGAAACTATGGATCATTTTATACAAACAGGCTTCGCATCTTCGTTGCCAACTTCACACCCTCGAAAATATTAGTTAGGATTTTTTCTATTTCAAAGCTTCCCATTGGAATATTTGAAAAAATAATCAAGATAATGTAAGTATGTCGAAATATGGAAGATGATGACGATATCATAAACCTCAAGTTCAACCATGTCGCTTAAACGAATTCGAGCAAGAATTGGAATATTTTTCAAATCATTTTCAATTGTTGTTTACAAAATTATTTAAAATTAACATTAATGCCATTACTAACATCTACAGTGGCTTTAATTAACTTGACGAATTGATGAAATTTACCAGTAATTCGATTGACCTTCCCATCGCTATAAAAAGTCATATTTCCACTAGTAAATTGAAATGGTATCAAAGACAGGAATAAAAAGAGGAGTTTCATAAAGATGTCATTAAAAGTTTTTTGCACAATTTTGATGGAAAGCACCGTGGTTGAGTGAATTATTATAATTGCATGTATTTATCGAATTGAATGTAAAAATCTTTTTTTAAAAAAAGAAAAAAACAACAAAAATCGTATTCGCCATATAGCGTGCATTATCCAATACCTATACACACCGGATGCAGAGTTACTCAGTAGTAGTGGCAACGTATGTAGAGAATGTTTGAGAGAAAGAATCAGAGAAAAAGGGAGGGAGAGGGAGAGAGAGAGAGAGAGAGAGAGAGAGCCAAGAAGAGAATTTCACTGTCGCTTCTGCTGCTACTGGTACTGCTGGTGCAACGGGCCCCGCGCGAAGAGTGGGGATCATCAGGAGGCAGAGGTGGAAAAGGCAAAGAGAGACAAAGAAAATGTGCACACACAAACGAAAGAGAAGGGAGTATATTATCGTCTCACCTTCTTTCCGTCCCTCTCTGTCTCTCTGTCTCTCTCTCTCTCTCTCTTTCTATCCTTCGGCCGCAGTGGATAATCGCAGTCATGCCGATGGGTCCACACTCCACATACATATTATATACATACTTACACATACGCGTGCACACACACGCATACATGCGCAGACGGTACACACTCGCTGGTTCACGCACGCGCACTAACCAAGAGACCGCGCGGGCCCAGAAATTCCAACAAGGACGGGGCATAATGCGCGCGACTCAAGGTCGGTTCTACTATATACTACACTACGCTACACGCGCGCGCCGGGTCCCCGAGCGCGAGCATCTCCTCTCCTTCTCGCAGGGTCGTACCCTGACCTCGGAGGGCCCAATATCCCCCGCACCTCTACTCCTTCCCTCTCACATTCCCCCCATTCTTATCTCTCTCTCTCTCTCTCTCTCTCTCTCTCTCTTTCTCTCCCTCTTTCTCCGTCTCTATCCGCGTATTTCGTCCACCCTTCTCTCCCCTCGCCCTGCGACTGATGCCATATATGTGCACTCATATATATATATATATACAAGCCGCGGTTCACGTTCGCGAGTCCCCCTGTAGCTCGCGTGCTCGTTCGCGATCCGCGATGTATAATGGCATTGTATTCGCTCCTCTCCCTCTGTCTCCCCCTCTCTCTCTCTTTCCTTCTCTCCTCTCGGTGTGGCTCTTTTCTTCCTGTGTTTATATATTACGTATAGTTGGCCGTATATGTGGAAAATTTATAAGCTAGAAACTGGATTTCTTTTCTCTCGAACGATACGGATTTGTTGGAGGCGCTTTGATTGACACGTATATTTATATAGTAAAAGGTATACACCGTTTTACGGATTAGGCTATACATATGGAATTTTTTAATTTTCAAAAGCTTTTAAATATCGACCAACGTACATTTTATTTTCTCCTAATTAGTAAATATGGAAATTCGTCATTTATTAAACGGAAACTTGAATAATAGCTCTAAAAAGCTTAATACTTTATGAGAAGCTTATGGAAATTCAATTAATGAATGTAATTTTTTTTGTTTTTTTTTTTTTTTTTTTGAAACAAATTACTATCCTTAAAAACATTGACCATTAGATTAATTATATGCAAACTCTATTGTGCATAGCGAAAGGCAGATGCTACAATGCACATTTCATCTGCTTAATGGCTAGCACATAAAACGAAAGATGATTGGAGTGGCCACGATAAAGGAAAAAGCCGGAAGTAAATGTGTCGCACACGTGAAGAATAAAACGAAAATCCGCCAGTCGCGAGAAGGTCGAGATCCGTCTTGTACTCGATATGAAGCTAATCGCTGAAACGCTGATTTACCGGTTTTTTTTTAAATTTCGGATTTGTCACACTTGCAAAGTGACGGGCAATGACAAACAACGGAAATCTTCGTCAATAATGCGTTCGGGACGCACGAATCAGCCGTTGAAAGTAACTCGCAAGTCGGACAATTGTTTTCAACCAGATTTTACGTATTGGCGATAATTGTATGTTTTTGTAAGCATAATCTTTGTTTTTCTACCGACGCCCCCCCCCTCCTATCAAGGAGCGCGACCGTACCTTACGTAGAGGGCAAAAAAAGAAGAAATAAATATCTATTAATACCGAGACTTTGTCGAAAGGCCTCGGCGTCCTGGAAAAATAGATCATAGGCCAATGTCGTTTAAAAAGAAAAGCCGTCGTCGGACGAGGGCTTTTATAACGCGCTCTCGCGAACCGGAGCGCGGATCGCGGAGACGAGAAACGCGCGCGCGCGCGATCGAGCTCGCTCGCCGATTTATCTACACGTACAGCTCGGTGTATACGTTGGACGCCGAGTTGGTCGGGGGAGGGGGAGGGGATCTGGTATATGGCGCTTACGCTCCTGTGCAGCATCAGCGGCTCCAGGGCCCTATACGCTATACACGCGAGATGAGTCCCCGCGAGCGAGCGCGCCTTTTTACGCTGTGGCGCGCGCGCGCGCCGAGAAGAAAGAGAGTCGCGCGGGACCGTGCAGTAGAGGTAGGCATATATACAGAGCTCGCGCGAGCGAGAAAGAGAGGGAG
>JACCIC010000104.1:552500-627500 GCA_018907035.1 Sycobia sp. Sy_11
GAAATTCTAAAGACATTCGAATGCGTATATGAAACATCCTTCGGCCTTGACATCGGTAATTCGAAAACTATTAAACACCAACGCATTATATCTTTTATATATAAGAATTTTAAACCAAATAAAGTAGCTGTATATATATGTGGGTGTATAATATATGTATGTGTGTGTGTGTGTGTATATATATATATATACTATTATAATACACGAAAAGAAAAGTAGTACGCGCGGCCTCGGAATCTGGGAAAAATATTTAAAACGTTTTTCAGCTCATCGCTGGCAGCATCTCTCTTTTGCCGAACGAACGGAATACACTCGCGCGCGACTCGGAACGTGAGCACGAATTCCCGAACACATATACTTACGCGCGCGCACATATACATTTATACATATATTATATTACACACACACACATATATATATATATGTAGGTATGTATATATGTTTGTATGTATGTATGCACGTATGTATAATATATATAAGTGGAAAGAAATCGCAAAAACAACAAGATCGTCGGCACCTCGAGGCCTGTTTTTTTGTTCTGCGAGGGTCTCTGTCTCTCTCTGTCTTTCTCTCTCTCTCTCTCTCTCTCTCTCTCTCTCTCTCTCTCTCTCTCTCTCTCTCTCTCTCTCTCTCTCTCGAATCCCGAAATGCATCCGCGGAAAGGAGGAAAGGGGAAGGATGGGGGGGGGGCTCGTGCTCTTAGATTCTTAACGAGTCCGGCGAGTATGTATACTATATATATATATATAGACATACAACAAGCTTGGCCGTGCGCAGAAAGATCGAGGGAGGCTTGCTCGCTGACTCGCCTCGCGGAATGCTGCTCGCGATTATCGATGCGTTTCGCCCTGGCTCTCTCCTCCTCCCCCCTTCTCGCTCTCGTCCGAAGGCGCTTTTTCGCGATGCCCGATGCGCGCAAGATTCTCTGCCGCGTTGTGGACTGAAAGATGTATAATATATGTGTGTGTGTATATATATATATATTATATATATAAATATATATATGTAGACACGCACATACCCGCCACGCATCGCTTTTAAAACTCGATGAAATTCGAGATACGGGGGGCGGGGAGCGGTGCGCTCGGGCCTTGTCGACGCGCGCGACAGGTCGGTCGAATCAATAATTTTCGCGCGCCCGGCTACCGGGGACAGCGCGGCGGAGAGTTTATGTATATGTATATATATATATATATATATATATATATATATATATATATATATATAATGGAGTGACTAGGGAGAGAGAGAGAGAGAGAGAGAGAGAGAGAGAGAGAGAGAGAGAGAGAGGAGAGAGAGAGAGAGAGAGAGAGAGAGAGAGATAGGGCTCTCTCCGATTTATATTTATATAGTACGGAGTCGCATCTCAGGCGCGCACCTCAGGCGCGCTTTCTCGTTTGTTTATCGCGAGCACTGACGACGCAATTGCCCCGAGGGCACGTTGCACTTATTCTTATTATTATATATATTATTATTATATTATTATTATTATTATAAATATCCATTTCGTGGCCGAGACACACTTACAATTTTGTATTGCATACCTGCGTGTAATATAGATTTTTGTCAAGGTTCGCTGGTAGAGGAATGTATATATAATATGTTCCATATTTTAAGATTGCGCGCCTTAATTTTATAACACACACACATACACACACACACTTGACTTTTATATTTGAAAGGATTATATAGAATATAAAAAGTTATTATACAATTTGACCTTTAAAGTAGCTGTTGTAATATCATAAATGTGATTACGATTAAAACGGGTTATAATTTAACTTGGGAAAAATTTGCCAGTAAAAAATAATGTAATACTAAGTAATTAGATTACAGAAAGCAAAAATCGCCATAGTTTCTAATCAATTTTAGGAGAATAATCTAAAATTTTCAATTGGTCGTTCATAAAATATTCCAGAAAATATGGTAGTTTTTTAGATTTTTGCAGTCTGTAATCTAATTACTTAGTGTTTGATTTTTTACCGACGAATTTTTGGCAGTGTAGTAGAGCGCTAATTTAAGTGATTTTTACGTTAAGCGTTTGACAATTTTTAATTGGACTCACGATCGATACAGAAAGATTTTTAAAATAAAAGCTTTTAAATGGCGGCCAGGATTTATTAGTGCACACACATGAAATGTAAAGAACAAACATATACAAAAAGAACTTATACTAGCGTACGAAATTAATCACTCGAATGCACAAAAGAGAAATAAATGGAAAAATTACTGGTTGATCGATTCGGGATAAAAATACAAACTGTTTGTGAAAATATATTTGAGGCTTGTTGAGGTTCAATTTCTGTGGGCAATGTAATATTACATATTAGCTGCTCATAAACGGAAGACAATTATACCGTCACTAATTGGCTAATCTTATTTCATTTTAAACGAAAATACTATCGTCAAGACGTCATACTCTCTTATGAAATATATTACAAGACATTTTTGGTTATGCATTTTCGTCGTTCTTGCTTGAAGAAAAATAAGAAATATTCATTCAATAACTCACGTCAACTTTCAATTTTTCTAAAGTATTAATTACGGCGATTTTAAAATATCGTTTCAATAATACGAATTGCTGCAACGCCGACTTTTTCCGAAAGTAAGAAAAGGCAAGATGGAAAAAATCGCATATTTTCCGGCTCGCCTGCTTTTTTTTTATTTTATTTTTTTTTTTTTTTTTGGAAATCCGCGCAATCATTTGGAAACCCGAGCACGAAGTTTTATGTAATTTGTACTTTTAGCGATAAATATAACCCGCACTATGTATTTACGCGAAATAATAATGCTAAAACTGTTTTTAAAATTTAGGCTTTGCTTTTAATGAGTTAAAAAAAAAACAAGAACAACAGTAGCAACAACGATGAATATTATTACTTCACTTCAGATTTTTTGTTTTTAGAGGAGGAAATTTTCATAGGTCTGAAATTAAAATTATCGATGATAAATTAACATTTTACGTCAAATAATTGAAAATTAAAGGAATAAAAAAATAGGTAGAGTAAATTTCTAAGTAAAATCCCGTAATCATAGCAATTTTTTCCACGTTAATTATTAATTCGCTGCTAATGTAATCGTGCCGAATCGGTAAATTGCTTAAAATCGTATAAAATGTTAAAATCTTAAATTGGAAATAAATGGGTTACCGACATTAACGGATTTAAGGAAAAGTATCGTTATACAATCGTATATACTTTTCTCATTACAATCTTGGATTACGCGCGCGCGCGCGCACGCGCACACACTCACACCGACACTGACTTCTTCCGTCGATGCGTTCTCGATCGTCTCTCTCTCTCTCTCTCTCTCTCTCTGCGCCACGCCGCCGGTAGCGCCAAATTAGCGTACATTCCTTAATTGCATCGGAATTTCACCGAAAGCTATTTTTGGCGATATTTCGATATTGCGTGCAGTCGAGACGTGCGCGCAACCGTAAGCGCGTGTCTGTGTGTTTTTTTTTTTTTTTTTTTTTTTTGTGTAAATATAAAAGTTGGCTCCGATGGGGATTCGATGCATATAAATATTTTTATAGACCTCGCATCAAAAAGCGTTCGGTGAGAAATGTATTAAAGTTTTAATTAAAATTTGAAACATGCGTCTGGTCGGCTCGTTAATTTTTTTTTTTTTTTTTTTTTTTTTTTTTTAACTCACAGCATTATTATCACGATCGTCATCGTCGTCGTCATTGATTTTTTGTTCTCTCTCCCACCCCCTAATTCATTAAGCACTCGCGGTCCCGGACTAGAATTGTATTTATTTGTTCACAACGATTAACCATAAATATACAGTGTACTGTATATGTAGCGGGAGAGCTGGAGCAGGCGTAATTCGTTGCGCCGGCAGCGTTTTTACACCACATATTAATTATCAATATATGTATATGTACATATTATATACAGATGCGCACAAGTGACGGGGGAACCTCTCTCTCTCTCTGTCTCTCTCTCATGGCCTCCGCGCTTATGTATAATAATCCCCCATACGCGCTTCTCAATTTGCATTATAAAATTTGTCGTCGTTTAATTCCGGCGTTAAATTCAAATTATTCCCTTAATTAAAATATTTTCACTTTGAAAATATTTATAATTGCCGCGGGAGCTTCCAAAATTTCAATGCTCGACGTGCGCGTATACATGGGAGGGGGAGGGGGTGTGCGAGGGAGCGCGAGGAGGGACGAGTGAGGGAGGGGATTTGAAGGCGAGGGACAAAAAATTAAATTAAGAATTCCAAGATCGTCGACGATAGCCCCGTCTTCCTTTAATCTTAATTCTCGATCGATTTCTGAAACGGGTGTGTGTGCGCGCTTGTGTGCATATATATATATATACACCTGCAGGAGATAAAATTGCCTCAGCGTCGACTCTTCAGAATTCAATGTATATATGCATCAGAATCGCTGAGGAGGAAAAAAATGCCACGGAACCGGCAAACATCGAGTTTGCCGGACGGGGGAGGGGCAGTAAATTATGATTTCTTTTGATTTCACCACGATTATGCGCGTGACTGCATCGGGCTGTCTACGAGCGCGCGCGCGCGCGCGCGCGAGCGCGTGTATAAATGTCCACCGGCTTAAATAACCATCGGGCCGTAGTAGTGCGTTAATTAACAAAGTTCGAAAAGGCGCAAGAGCTACGTACGAATACCTTTGGATCTCTCTCTCTCTCTCTCTCTCTCTCTCTAATCAAAATACCGATTACGACGCCTCCGCGAAATCGAGCCTTGTGTAATCCAAAAATTTTCGACGCAATCGCGATCTTGACTGTAAAATGCGCGCCGGCTCAAACGAGCCATCTGATAGCTAAAAAATTTGTTCCCGTAAATGTACGCATATGTGTTCGTGTGTTGTGTGTGTATATATACAGATATAGCTATTTATAGCGCAGATGCAGTTTTTGGAAGAGTTTATGTCAAGATTTGGCAGGAGCACATTTTTAAATTTCAACTTGCGGAAGATAACTGCGCTTTCTAATGACTGCGATTTTTTGATGCACATATACATTATATATATATATATATATATATATATATATATATAAACCACACTTCAACCACATCTCAGGATCAATTTTCATATGTATAGACAATTTTCATAGACTACTCTTAAAATTCAAACTCACACATTTCAAATCCACAAATTACACTCTCACACTGACGTTAAAAATTGCAATTTCGATTTTGCTTTGACCCTTCGCCCCCCTTCGCCCGTAAATTCGCAGATAATCCTTCTATCAGACTGAACAAAAGCAAAACTCAACGAATTTTTGAGACCTGGCATCCCAGAAACACGTAGCTGCAGACGCGCAGTTACACACTTGCTTTCCGCAATTTGTTTTTGGTCGCCGTTTATCTCATTCTTCTTGCGTGTGGTCTCGATTCACGCGCGCGCGCCAAATCGGTGCTACCCAGGACCGTTTTTCCAAGGATTAAGAGCGCAGCGGGCGGTGGGGGGAGGGGGAGCAGGCCTCAATTTTCCGCGGAGCGTTTACCCGCCCGCGGACGCGGAGGTGCCGTTAGAGCTCCGCGACGCTTTTTCTCCCGACGTCGGAAAGCTCGCCGCGCGAGATTTTCAGCTGGAAAAGCCGGGGAAGCGGATGGGGAATTTGGCAGTTGGTTTAGAATAAGAACGGGATGGGGAGGGGGGGGATTTGTCGTCGAGAGTATAGAGAACGCTGATTTTATGAAGTTTCGGCGAATTTTATGGCGATTTTCGCCTTATTTAGGATTCTGCTGCATACAGTATAGATAATATAATGTTTAAGTTATGATTCATACATCAATGATGAACTATGCCCCGATCGATTCGTATTGCCTAACATTCGGATTTTTTCCAATTACATCACGGATCCGCCCTGAAAATTATTCATTTATTTATCAGCGATTTTCAATGTACGCGTCGATGTCGATGCCGCAGCTGTGCCGACAGCAAATCGCCTTGCTTTCACATTTACGTACTCGATGTAAATAGAACAATGAATAAAATATAATACACATACGCATGTCGTATATAGTCATAGAACGAATAGCCAAATGGGTCACGGAAAATTTAACAAGCGAACTCATTTTATCTGTTACAGGCGAAAAAGGAGATCTACGACGTCAAGCAGCAGCGATTATGTCTAGCCCAGGACGAGTACAATCACCTCAACAATGCCCTCAGCACGCTCGGCGCCTCCCGCACCAGTCGTAAGTATATAAATGCGAGCGCGTATTCTCTCTCTCTCTCTCTCTCTCTCTCTCTCTCTCTCTCTGCTGCAGCTCGCACCAGGCAAGCTGTATAATATAAAATGTATAATGCCGCGAATTACTCATTTTGCCCGCGGAATAACAGCTGGCGTGAATTATTCATCGTGCGCGCGCCAGCGCGGTGTGCTCTATATATATATATATATATATATATATATATATATATATATATATACGTGTGTACGTTACCCGGCAGGCGTTCTTTTTTTCCCTCTCGAGAACGCGAAAAGAAATTTTCCTTATATATACATACACACCTGTATAATTTTATGAGAATTTTGCCCCCTCCCACTCTCCCTCCTTGCTTCCCGCCCCTTGGCTCTTTTTTATTATCCCGCGCTCCGGCGAAGGATGATTTTAAATTTTGCATCGGCGCGGTGCGTGTTTTTGCCGCTTGTATATATGTATATATATATGTATAATAGACTTTGTGTATACATTATATAGCGTATATACAGTGCTACAGGCGCGCCGGTATCGCGGAGGCGAATTTCGAATTCAATCGCCTAACGGGTCTTGCGTACTCGCGCGTGCGTTCGTAAATATAATAACGATCTCGTTGCGTTGTTTCGAGCCTCTCGCTGAGCTCGTGGAGCGCGAAGATAAATGACAGAAAACGATTATTATCCCTGAGCGTCATTATACATATATATATATATATATATATATATATATATATATATATATATATATATATATATAATACAAAACTCCTTGACGAAAGTCAGACATCTTTATATTATATATATATATATATATATATATATATATATATATATATATATATATATCTGTAGTTATATTTCGAATAAAAAATTGACATAAAAACGTAAAAAGAGAGAGAGAAAGAGAGAAATAAGTTAACAAAAAAAAAAAAAAGAAAAAAAGAACCCGCACCAACTAACACGCGACAACATTCCACAGTGTGCTCGAGCTCGAGTTCCCTCAGCACGAAATACGATCCGGATCTGCTCAAGTGCGACGTGGCGCTGGCCAGGAAGCGGGTCTCGCGGCTCAAGCGCGAACTGGAGCAGATTCGCGCGGAGATGAACTGCACGCAGCGCGGCGTCGACACCTTGGCCAGGTGAGTGGTATATATATAAATATATATATATATATATATATATATATATATATATATATAATGGCTGGATGCCTACCCGTGTACACACACACACACACACACACACACACACACACACACACACACACACACACACACACACACACACACACACACACACACACACACACACACATTTCCACAGTCTGTTTGTTCCTTCCTCGCTCGCCCGCGCGCGAAGCTTCGAAATGTGAAAGTACGCGCGGCCGGCTCGGCCGCCCGTCGTTATAATATACATACATGTCTATAAGCATGCGTGTGCATGTGCGCATGTGACTCCTCGTTCGATATGCGTATATATGCATGTGTCTGTGTACATTGGAATGCCCTGTCTTTCGTTTCGAGAATTCCACGGATTTTGCAACGCGGACCGAGTGAGACATGGGCGAAAAGTGAGAGGGGCTGCGACACATGGTGTGCTCTGGTGTATTTGCCTCGGACGTTTAAACGCGCAAAAATTTTTGCACGATGATTGGTCATGAACGCGCATGTGTGTGTGTGTGTGTGTGTGTGTGTGTGTACGGTGTATTTTTGGCGCATACTTTCAAGCATGTCGAAGCATCGGCGTTACATTTTTGCGTTCGTCAATTACGCGGGACCACGAGCCGAAGACAAGAAACAAAAAACAACAAATTGCCGATGATAACTCCATGTTTTCTATGGGTGGGATGTTAAATTCAAATCCGTTGAACGCTTTGACCTAGAATTTTTCATTTGTAAAAAACAATATTTCACCGTATTTACAGCGATACACTGTGACTAAAATTCTCAAACAAGCACAGGTTTAAAAGCTACAAAATTCAAACCCTAACGGTTAAGTCGATAAACCTCAGCTTTACGAGTCTGAAATCCAAATGTTTTAAGATGTTTTGTTTGATTTTTTATAATTCAAACATCCGTATTTGTTGAGGAAAACGCCAAAAAGCGACCTCAAACAAAATTCCAAGAATACGATTCTCTAACCAGTACAGATCTAAGTATGTACTATCAGAATATCCATAAATCCCAAATCCATATGAAATACACAAATCACACAACTCCAAATGCAGAACGCCCTAAACATACCGCAGCAAAATACTTGGCATTAAGTTGCGAACTTGCAGTTATCATTGACAAATTGCTTTTTTGTTGGATTTGTACTTCTCTATGATCGTCAAAGACCTGCTAGTAACGAATGCTAGTTACTTTCTTATCTATACATGACTTTGAGCTGTTTATACTCTTTACTCAACATTTTTCAGCACGAGATCTCTGAGATATACAAAGAGGATTGTGAGGTTCGGTGCACCGTACGAAGTATATTCAGAGAACTGGTGCTGGGCTGCTATGATTGCAAATGGCATTCAATTAAACGCAAACTACAGATCGGTGTCATTAATATCATTGACAAACGCGTCTAATTACTTTTAATTGTAGCGCGCGTATCCTTGTCACGATAAACAGATGTAAATGATAAATTATATTAAAGCCATTTACAACCAATCTTTACCAATTGGGCTATTTGCATTAAACTACTTTCCTTGCCACTGATAAGGATACATCAGAATCAGTGAAATATAACGCGGAAACCTCTATTGTTCACCCAAAAATCTCACCTACTTGTCAGTCATCCCTCCATTTTTGTACTAATCGTCGAACAACCATTATCTATCATCTCCAGTGTGGAGCAAAAGCTGAGCTCCCACCACGCGGGCTGCTACAACATCACCGAGGCCCAGGCCATCATGACCGAGCTGCGCAACATCCAGAAGAGCCTGAGCTCCGGCGAAAAGGAGAAGGCCGAGCTGATGCAGTCGCTTGCCCAGCTGAAGGACGAGCTAACCAGGCTCCAGCTCTGCGAGGGCAGTCCCGAGGCGAGCACCCTAAGCCTGCCCCAGGAGAAGCTGAGCACCGCGTCGCAGACGGACCTGTCGGGCGAGCTCGTGCCGATCGGCACGAGATTGGCCGAGATGGCTCGGATGAGGCTTCAGTACGACGAGGCCAGGAAGCGGATACAGCAGATACAGCAGCAGCTGGCTGATCTCGAGGAGAAGGTAGGCTTTTGGATTTTGAAATTTGTTTTACACTTGGTCCACGCCGCTCTCGTTCACAACGCACGAATATTGGTCAATGGGTTGAATATTGGGAAGGAGGGGATTTTTTGTCTTTTTTTTAGGCACGCTACTAGATTCACCTATGTGAATGGGTGACTCAGAATCGTGCCATAATCAAGTTAAGCTACACGTTGAATTAATTTCGATGAATCACCTAAAGAAAAATCGTCGACAAAATGTTCCATTGAGTATTTTGAGAATACGTAAATAAAGAACTAAATGACTTTACATTCTCTTCAACAATTTACATCGAGTCTGCGTAGGACGAATGTATAAATCTCTAACATATAGACCACAGTATAATGTATAATGGATCGATAAATTTTCTACCCGATTTGTTGCTTTGGTATAAATTTGAATATAATTTATTCTTTTTTTTTTTTTTTAATCATTGTTGATTAAAGCTCAAAATTTTTAACGACCATGCGTCAACGGTATCGTAATAGCTCGAGCAAATTCTAAAAGATCCAAGTTGTTGATATGATTTTATTTATTATTATTAATAGATTTTTTTCTTACCTATCTATGCCGTATCCGACTACGCGCTCCGTTAAGATATTCATTATACAAACTGGCGCAACCCGATCGACCAATCGCGCGTGTTTAGTCGCGAATCGTTCTGCATTAATTCCCCTTATTCTTCGGCGACGTAATTTGCAATCCTCCTGCAACAAAAAAAAAAAAAGTCTTACCCTTTCCCCGTACAGGTGATACCCGGCCAGACGGAGAGCGACAAGGACAAGCTCCTGCTGTTCCAGGAGAAGGAGCAGCTGCTGCGCGAGCTGCGCAGCATCACGCCCCACACGCGCACCCAGCAGGACATGAAGAAGATCCAGTGCGAGATACGCAGGCTCGAGCAGGATCTGAACAATGCGTTCGAACTCTCGAACAAGACGATCACTGACCGGGTGAGACTGCACGAGGAGAAGCAGCTGCTACTCCAGCAGCTCAGGGACGCGCTGAGGTTAGTGACGTCGCGACCCGATTCGCCTTACTCACCTGCTCTCCACCCTCTTTCTACGGGCGGTAGTCGCGGTTGATGATGATGTGCGATAGCCTAAGCGCAGGTGTCAAACAACTGTGCAATAAAAAAACATTGTCTGATATCAAGTAAATATTTACTTGTTTTGTACCAACTAAATCATATTCTAAATACAACGTGGTTTGGTTTAAGTTGATTCCTTCTTGTATCAAGTAAATACTTCCTTCATCGAAGAAGATATTTTCTCAGCTAATGAAAATAATTCACTTGGTACAAAACAAGAAAATATTTACTTTATAAAAGGCATTTTTTTCAGTGCGCGTGACAGTGTTAAAGTTCATGTTCTGAAATTTTTACAATTGACAAAGAACGAAATCTACGAAATCACTTGAATAAGTTGAATCGCGCCAAGTGAAAATTACCGATCACTATATATAATAACGTCGCCTTACACCACTACATTTTTCTGGGCGTGTTTTACAGTTCTTTTACATATACATATATTAACAGGTTTTTTTTTTTTTTTTAAACCAAATCTGTATGGAAGAATTGGGATTTCACGATAAGTATATCTATAATATAAGCGCCAAGATACTGAGAATTTACGGCAATATTTTGGACTTTGACAACGTTGCTTCTATCTATATATGTCCATTGTTAGGGACTTGAAATGGAATATATCTATTTGTGTGTGTGTGTGTGTGTGTGTGTGTGTGTGTGTGTGTGTGTGTGTGTGTGTGTGTGTGTGTGTGTGTGTGTGTGTGTGTGTGTGTGTGTGTGTGTGTGTGTGTGTGTGTGTGTGTGTGTACAGCGAAAACAGCAGCGGCGCACGCCTGAATGAAACCACTTTGCCGGCCATTAATAAACATTTATGCAAATACGTCGAAATGAACACTTGCCAACAAATATATGCGAGAAATCTCATTGAATATACCGATCCCGGTCATTAAATTAATAATTCATAACCGCGCGCGCGCCCGCGTTGCAAAAAAAGGAAAGTGGGGTTTTGTGACGAGGGAGGGGGGGTATCGTATATAGCTATATACGGAAACTGGTTTACGCAACGAGCGTCGGCAAAAATTTATTGAAATAATTTGTTTATAACGATCGCGACGTTTATACCGTATGTAAACTCGCTTCTCACAAACGACACTTTCATTCAGAGCTCGAATTCATATTTCACAATCGAATGTTGTATATAAGATACGTGTATATATATATATATTGATATAGATTAACATTGGAACACATATTGCAATCCTTGTCCAGGTCGATGGCGATGCTGGAGGGCCAGCTTAAGAGCCTGTCGGCGAGCACTCTCTCGGTGAGCAGCAGCTCGTCCCTCGGCAGCTTGAGCACGACCAGCAGCAAGGGCTCGCTCAGCTCGGGCCTAAGTTTCACGGACATCTACGGCGGCCCCCAGTGCATGGGCACCACCCAGCAGGAGAGGCCCGTCGACATGGTCGATCTCCACAGGCGGGTCGAGCGCCTCCTCAAGGGCTCGGAGCAGATGAGCGTCGTCGGCGGCGGCGTCGGCGGCGTCGCCGTTGCCAGCGGCAACGGCAACGGCAACAGCGTCGGCGTCGGCTCCGGGCCGGCCGTCGCCGCGGCGAGCGGCAACAATCTCGGGACGCCGTCGCCGGGCAGATCGCAGCCGAGCCTGTCGCCGAGGTCGAGCCTGTCCAGCGTGTCGCCGCCCATCTCGCCCTTGTACGAGAACGCGCCGGTGAGTTGTCGCATTAATATCACGTGCATACGATGATTTACGAATATGGGCTGGTGACGAATAAAATGGGTCCTTTGGGCTTTGGCATTTGGGCGTTGCCGGGTTTCTTTTTGGGGAACTGAAGGACTCGCAGGGTTCATTTCAGTCGGTGCCAGAAGTAATGGCAGATCCAACGTTGCAATATACATTTATACGTAAATATTTAGGAATGTAAACGTTTAATTGAACGACGTTTATTAAAAGTACCAGAACATCTTTTAGGATTAAGTAGTGCAAATCTTGAACACGATGCTGTATGAAATATCGTTGTTTCTCGTGGTCCTAAGTCTACACAATCCTTTACTTCTCTCAATTTGCTATTGTAAATTCAACGCAACCTATTGATTTACACTAATAATATCAATTAGATTATTCAATATTCATTCGGCTTTTTCTCAAGTCCATTAACAACTTATTCTGCCTACATTTTCCATAAAAGAACACTACGAACATTATTGGCATTTCAACAAATTTGCATTTCAATATATATTATACATATAGGCTACTGTATTAACGAAACACGGTAAATATTTCGGTTTATAATTCCATTACTCTGTGTTTTTTTAGAAGCAGTCATGCTATAATAGTTAGAACATTTTTATCACATTCGCGACTCATCGTGTATAATATGCACCTAAAGGACATAGGTAACCGCGTCTAATGATTGCGTAATTGCGAGCACAATGGAAATCGCTTTCTTAAATATTATATTCGCTATTCTTGCCTCTACTCTTGCAGTACATTCTTAACACACATTATCCCAAATTATTGTATGACTATACTGAGAAAAAGTTGCACAGTAAAAATTATAAGAATACTCAATAATCAGATCAGAGAATGATAGAGTCTCAACAATTGCCACAATTTCTAGAAAATTTGAAAAACTTAAAGTTGAAAATTTATCATTTATCCAGTCGAAATTTATTAGAAACTGTGCTCATTATTTAGATTTTTACAGTTATGAAGCAACTTATTGAATAGTATGGTAATTTTATTATGATATTTAAATTTTTTACCAACCATTCATCAATAGAAAGTAAAATAGATCCTTTTTATAAAGAAAACAAAAGATCAAACACTGATATTAATCACCAAAGGTTAGGTCCGTCCACGATAGTTCCGCAATCCTTCCATACGTATCCATAGAATCGGTGAACCATCCGTAATTAAGATTACGGACGTATATGCATATATAATAATAATAATAATAATAATAATAATAATAATAATAATAATAATAATAATAATTTCTGAATTCTCCCGACAGGTCGGCCCACCGCCCGCCTACGAGCAGATCGAG
This sequence comes from Sycobia sp. Sy_11, assembly GCA_018907035.1. Taxonomy (NCBI): domain Eukaryota; kingdom Metazoa; phylum Arthropoda; class Insecta; order Hymenoptera; family Epichrysomallidae; genus Sycobia; species Sycobia sp. Sy_11. The sequence continues at coordinate 566,010 of JACCIC010000104.1, forward strand.
CTGCAGCGCAGGCAGCAGCAGCGACTGCTCTCGTCGACGACCGCCTCGCACCTCGACAGGACCCAGCTCGAGGACAAGCTCGCCGAGCTCAGGCTCAGCCAGCAAACGATCCAGGAGCAGCACTGCTCCGCGACCGAGCAACAGCAGCAGCAGCAGCAGCAGCAACAATTGCAGCACCACCATCACCACCATCTCCATCATCACCTACAGCAATCCAAACACAGTCAGCAACCGCCCATGGATCTGCAGTCGTGCAATATGTCGCAGGGCAGCGGCCTCGGCAGGCCGGCACTCACTGGTGAGTACACTTCTAACGAGGAAAACCCACGTATTATATACATTCTACGTACGTATTTCATCAACCTGCCCCACCCCCTACCCCTTCTTTCCAATCGCAGGCCTGACCCAGGAGCCGCCGTTGTCGCCGATCAGCGAGACCCCGCCGCCGATGGGCATACGCTCGCGCGCAAGCTCGTCAGGCACGAATACGCGCTCGGTGTCGGCGGCCGTCTCGGACGAGAGCGTGGCCGGCGACTCGGGCGTGTTCGAGGCGTCGAACAGGAGGCGTCTGTCGGGCGTGCTCGGGGCCGACGTCCTCGCGGCGACCGGCGACGCCAATCTGGAAACGGCCCAGGTCCAGGTCAAGCTCAGGTGAGTCGTGCGACCGGATCGCGTGTAATTGATCATTTGATTAATGCCGCGTACAGGCCGAGAGAAATTGATATTTATGTTAACTAGTTTGTTTTGACAATTTTGGGACATTCTCGTTTGGTTCCAAAAAGTCCAATGATTTTTATTTTTTATTATATAAATGGTTCATTTTACTAGCTGTAATAGTATTTTTTTTAATTAATAATTGTTTTCTTGTAATAAACACAGTCTCTTCTTAAATTACAAATTATTTTTTTCAAAAATATTAATTCGTTAATATTACATTCGTCTCAGTCTCTAAATATCGTAGAAATTACTTTTTAGGAACTGAAGCACCTTGAACCTTATTGAAATAATTGTGTAAATGTGAAAAAAAAACCGATTGTTTCTTCGTTAGGGCAGAGTTTTTTGTATTCAAAAGTCAGTAGCGACTAGTTTGTCATAACAATATTGTTCGCCTCAAGAGGCTGGCGTTTTCTTTCGTGCTACTAAAAAAAAAACTTTGCACACGAAAAAAATTTCCTTTTTTTCTCTTTTATACAATACATTCGAGACTGATATCGATAATAAAAATAATAGTTCATACACTTCGTTTCAAATACTACGATTTGACAAGAGTATCTGTACAAAGACATCGTTTTAGACTATACACAGCCATAAGCCTATATATTGCGCCTAAAGCCATGTTTTCCATTTGTCACTTATAACAATCTTGCCTTTCGAAACCAGGTACTCGATGAGCGACGGGCTTCTTCACATCGGCATCGAGCGGGCGAGAAACCTCGCCGCCCTCTTCATTCCCGACAGCATGCAAGTGTAAGTATCACGCGTGTAATCCAGAGCCCATATTGATTGGCCTGACATGTGGCTGCGAATCGTATTCTAAACCGCGGTAACCGCTCTTTATCGATCGCGCATTACCGCTCTCCGTAGACCTTCAATTATTATTTCACCCGTGTGCCATTGTTCGCTTTCCGTGAAAATTATTCATTTTTTTTTCTTCAAATTTTAATTTTAAAATTGTAGCTTAGAATTAAATTAGATCGTTATTACGAGAGAAATAGCAAGAGCGCTCGTCTAAATTAGCTGCTAAATATTTGTAAACTGTAAGACGTAAGGCGCTCGTTACTAATTATTACTCTTGTTTTCTTCAACAGGTACATAAAAGCCGCTCTGCTGCCGATGCAGCCGTCAGTGAATCATGCGTGCTGTACGAAGCCGGTGATGGATTTGCGTAAGCCAACATTTGGCGAAACATTCCCCATTGCCGTGCCCCTCAATAAGCTTTACACCAAGACGCTACAAGTCAACGTTTGGTGCACGGACAGCGAGTCTGAGGAGTGCTTGGTAAGACCGCATTTTATCACATAACACAAACATATGTATATACATTATACATATAGTGATTTTCCGAATCGCCCCAAATTAACAAAAAAAAAAAAAAAAATTTGTAATGCTCTCCCATTCAGGGTTCAGCCCAAGTCTCGCTGGCAGACTTCAGTCCCGAGAATCCTAGCGTAAAGTGGTACAACATCCTCTCCTATCGCTTCATGCAGCCATCGAGCTCCTCGGACAGCGCGGCGTCCCGATCGTCCCAGTCGTCGCAGCAGCTCGTCGCGGGCAGGCACGACAAGCAGGAGTCCGACATCTCGATGTACCGTGCCATTCAGAGCGCGAGCGCCTGCAGCAGCAGCAGCAGCGCCCAGAACGCCAAAGAGGAGAGCAGCGACGAGAGCACGATAATAAGCTCGCAGACGTCGACCCTCACCCGTAATCAGGGCTGCGACGAGCTGCAGACCGCGGTGTCGCTGAGGCTCGAGGAGCTCGCCAACTGCCTGAAGAGCCCCGAGGAAGAGGAGGAGGACGACGGCGACAGCGACAGCGGCAGCGGCGACAGCGAGGACAGCGACGAGGAGGGCATGCTCGTCGAGTTCATGGTGGAGGAGAGCGTGCTCGAGGACGTGCTCGAACACGAGGTTGGTATTATTACACCTGCGGCGACTCGTAATTCGTAAAATGCCGTAAAAAGAAATAGTTGAAGATTGTTCAATGATTTTCAGGAGGACGAAGAATTGGTCGAGGAGGAGGAGGAGGGCGCATTGGCTGTGCCGACAGTAATAGAGAATCAAACATTAGATAAAGAAACAAACACGGAGTGCATCTTCATTCCGGAACAGGGTAAACAGAGGAAGCTTTCCGCAGCCGGAGTAGTGCCCGGTACCGTGCACGACGACAAGAACTCCATCGTGATCAAGAGGAGCCAGACTTTCTCGCCCAGCGCGGCCGTCAGCAGGAATCATTACATCTGCCGGGTAAGCGATCTTTACGCCCCTTATTATTATTATTATTATTATTATTTTATTTCCCCCGCCCCGTTATCTAATGGCCTCTCGTTCGTCTTTACAGCTGAATCGCAGCGACAGCGACAGCAGCATGCCGCTCTATCGCAGGGGCGGCCCGTTCCAGCGCAACTCGGTGGAGCGACGCTCCCTTCGCTGGCGGCGACCGTCCTCGGCCCTCAGCTGCAAATCGCCCTCGTCCGCGACCAAGACGAAGACGGCGCATTTCCCGGCGACGGCGCGCACCTCCCTCGATCTCGAGCTCGATCTTCAGGCGCAGCACGCGCGGCTCACCAATCTCCACGACGAGCTGAACAGGCTGCGCGAGCTGAAGCAGAGGCTCGAGCAGGCGCGCGAGAAGGGCGACGTCGACATGGCCAGCTGGCTGCTCGAGGACGACAAGTTCCAGGTGCTGATGCAGCAGGCCGAGAGCGGGAAGAACGGCAAAACGGTGGAGGACAAGAAGGTGGAGAAGATGCTGAGAAAAACCAGCAAGGAGATATACAAGCTGAGGAAGACCAAGGCCGGCAAGGGCAAGCCCGATATCATTTCGTTCAAGTGAGTAGTACGACTGTTTATCGCGGACATTATTGCGCGTGACTTCGCGACGACGGAAGGACTGACGTAAACGATCGCATTGGAACTCTTTGCAGAGAGAAGATGGCGTTCTTCACGAGGGTGAACCTGAACGTGCCGGTGCTGCCGCCGGACGAGACGCCGGCGGACGAGGCGACCGCCCACAATCACGATCATCGAAGGTACGCCTCCGAGCCCAGCCGGACGAGCGCGGGCAAGGTCGTCGGCGCGAATTACGCCGTACGCAAGCCGATCGGGCTGCAGAGCTGCGCGCCCACCGAGAGGCAGCCGTCCACGGCCCCGGCGTCGACCGGCACCGATAGAAGTAGCAAAATTCTCAGGGACGCGACGGAAAGTGAGACGACAGCAGTGCCAAACGAGGGACAGAAGACGACGACGGCTACCGAGGAGGAGGACGGGGAGCCCAAGAGGTACGAGTACGTCGTCGACAGAGTACTCGGCGTCGAGGTCTGAACGCTTTAACGGGCGGCTCAAGCTTTTTGACTTAGTTAATGAAGAAATGTATCTCTCGTTATTAGAAGAATGAGATCGCCTCGGTAGTATTAAGTGGAAACGATGGCTTTAGAAATTGAGTGGGATCACGCGCGATTTGTCGGGATATAATTATTGCTGTCCCATACTAGATAGCGAAAAAAAAATTCAGTGCAAGAATTTATTAGTTCAAATTAAACAATCTGTTAAACGATGTTCCTTTTAATTTTTCACGAAGCTTCTTCATTAGTATTTTGACCACTGCTTATGGCGAGTCTTTAATAATCGTACAATTATTAAATTAATTAACTTGCAATTTTCATTATTTTAATGTATGAAATTCGCCAGCGTCTCATAGCAGTCGGCGAGTTCGTAAAGTTCATACAAGAAATCAATTGAAAAAAAGGCTGTAATTAGATATTTGCATTATTTTTATTCCATTATGTATAGTTTATAAAAACAAGATCCTCTTGCTGGATTTTAATTTATCGTTATACATGAAAACTAAATAACGGACGACATCAAGGCGTTTAACATTCTCAGAATTTCAAAAAATTGTAATAATATAGCGTCACGCCGATGTACAATTAAATATAGATGAAAACGAACATCTATTCTTTTTGAATTGCTTAATTTAACAAAAAATAAACAAATACGAGCTGATTATTATTTGTTGCCTTATCTATCTCATATAAAATCATTAACTTTTTATTTTTATACAAAAACGTGTCATTAAAATCATAAAGTTAAGCTACATTTTCTTTTAAAATAACAATTATTTTTATAGAATTCATCATTATACTGAAAGAAAATTAAAATATTATGGCATAGCAGCTTAAACTAAAAAAAATTGCCTTACGTGTCTGGTATTATACTCCCAGAACAGTCAAACGAATATTGTTTAGATTTCCTGTAACAATAGCTTTCGGAAATGTTTAAGCTATTTTTCCAAGGTACCGGGTTATTAGATCGATAAAAATATTTATTTCTTTTAGATTATCAGCTCTTTTTCTTTCAGTGTACATGGATAACAAGAAAAGTATATTAAGAATCCAGATCTAACAAAATTTATTAATTTTATGCTCAATCTCAGGAATTTATTAATTCAAAAGCAGTATTTTACATATTAAATTTTTAAAATAATTTTAAAAGAATTTAATCAAATTCTTTTAATAGCAATATTTGTATTATATTTTATCACATTTAAAAATTATTAGCATTAAATGAATCTTGCTTTGTTTATTCAAAAGTTAATGATCTCAAAAAATGTTCATTATGACACTACTGTTCCTAAAATGGAAGAGTTTTGTAACATTAACACTTTCTAGACGTAACATATTAACATTGCCATTAATGTTCCACATGTATTTATTTTTTTAAATTATTTAAATTAAGAGCATTTGCATTTGAAATAGCTCAACTTGATGATTGTGCACTGATAAATGTGGAGAATCTCTTCCGGCTATAAAGTGTTAATGGAAAAATTATAATAGATAGAGGACCATCTGCTAACAAAAAGTAATACCTTATTATAGTAGGAAAAGTATCCCCGTCAATTGTGTTTCCATTTCAATGTTGCGATTGAAATACGTGGATAATAATTTAATTGAGCAGGTCTTTGCTCAAGCGGTAAATATATCAGTTTATTTACTTGTATGTAAACAGCAGACTTCGCTTTTTAAGCGAAAGCAATCTTAAAGGCAAAAGTTTGAGTTCCTGTCAATTAGAAAATTTTTAAAACATTTTTCTAGCAACTTTAAGGGTTTTTTTTTGACGAACGAAACCCTGCCATTGTCCGTTACAGCAAAACACGTATTCCAACTTAGCTGCGAAAAAAAGATACTATGAAAGTTGTCGTAAATACATGATACTGTGTTACGACATTAAATAACCAAATTAAAAAAAAAAAAATTAATGAAGACTCAAATGAGACATGTTAGCAATCCTTGTAAATAACAATCAGGATTCAAGACTAATTTTGAAATTTTTATTGAGACATTAATAATGTATAAAACAAATTATTTAAAAAACAAATATTATACAAATACAAATAAATCTTCAATAGTGTTGAATGACGATTGTTAAAATCTTGTCATGTTGTAAAAAATATAGGTGCCATGCACGACTGAAGTACAGTTAGAAAAATCCGAATTCTGAGAAGTAATTTAAATTTAAAGTTTAACGTTGTCATATGACAGTCCGTTTTTGGATATAAATCGTTATTATTAAAACAAAAAAAAAAAAACAAAAATAAACTATAAAGTAGGGCGAAAGGCCCACCGAGCAGCTGGTCTGCCATTTTCAAAGATCGATCCAGTTTGTTTTGGATCTTCGTGTGTACTGTAAAACTGCATTACGCAAGGTTGATTCAATTCTATTCGGAGAAACGAAGATAAATATCGAATCAGCCTAAAAAGAAAAAATCACTTACAAAAGTTAAGTTTCTTATAAGTGCCTTTGTGTAAATATCGATTTTTATCGAGAGCATCGATGTTAACGTTAACTTAAGTGCCGAAGGTATCAAAATTATTAAGTAAAAAAAAAGCAACAAAATACTTGAATTTTATTAAGATTTGTTGAAATGTGCGCTTGCCTTGTTACTGTGAAAAAATTTGTAAAATTGTTGTAAAATTGTTATGAAATTGTTATGAAATTTATTAAGATCACGCGATTGATCGAATCGAAATGAATGCGAATGATAACGCGCAGCGTTTGATCTCACCGAAAGAATGTGCCTTAATTGAATATGCCATTCGTCTGACATGCCTGGATTTGCGGAAAATTAACATTATGAATTCGAAGCAAAACCGAAAGATATAGGAAAATACGAGAATCGTTCGACTAGAGCAACTCATAATGGAGCCGATCATTATTACGGGAGTAGCTTCGTCGAATTTCGCCTAGAAACTGGAATTCTCTATTTATAATTTGCGACTCAATAATCGCTGATTTTCATATTTTATAGAAACGGGGCGGGAGGGATAGGGGAAAACCATAAATCAAGGGAATCTAATTTTAAAGTTAAAATAATTGCAAAATAGCCTGTATATATAAAAATTTTCTTTTATCTTTAACCTGTACATACGTATATTAATCCATAACGATCGTATATTAAACGAAATTACATTATAAATATTACATTAATATGGAATAGACTATCGACTACGTAAATTAACATATATATGTGTATATATATATATATATATATATATATATATATATATATATATATATATATATATATTGTGTATAGGAAAGAACATATTTGCTTGTAACGCAATAAATATAAATATTAATGCGACTTGCGTATACATACATAGGAGAGAAAAAGTACACTGTGGCCTTAAACGCAAACAATTGTAATTGCGAAAATTTCGGTGATGCACGTGCCTTGCGCGAAAATCGTGTTGCGTTTAATGTCTTGTTTATATTATAATAATATTAATAATTGTTCGACAAAATCGTAAGGACGGAGTGCGTCCGCACTATACCGATGTATTATTAATGTTACATTATTGTATTATTATTACTACAAATATTATTCTAATAATATTAATTTTTACTACTATTATTTTTATTATTAGGTTATTGTCATTATTTGCATTATAACTATTATTATTGTGTAGCGTAAAAGTGCTCTGTAATGAAACAAATATTACAATAATAATGATCATGAATTCGTATTGATAAATTCAAATACACTACTTGCTTTGTGAGTAATGGTTCAATATGATAACGATTAAAAGAATATATTATGAATGATATAAAAATAATTTTGACTACTTTCTTCTTATTTTGCTCCGTCGCGTGAACTAATCCCTTGGGTCATATATTCCAATTATCACGTGCCTATTCAATTACTTATGCCTGTATGTGAATTGACTATTCAACAACATATTTAGATCAATGTCTCCGAAATGGAATGAAATTATATGCGCAAGTTTATTTATATTTCTTCAAAACTACAATTTAGTTATAAAAAAAATTCTCCGCATTTTAACTTTATGGTAAAAATTCAATACATTGCCTAATTTGAACCCTGTACATTGTTGTTTTATATATCAATTAATGAGGAAATAGATCGATCTTGGTGACTATTATTATTTTGTAAAAGTCACGCAATTTAAACATTTTCAATAATACCTTATAGTTACTATTCAGGTGGGTGGCATCAAATCTTCTCCTGAAACTTTTTTTTTTCAGATTACCTTTCCTATATCCAATAAAAATCGATCGTTACCTATACTTTCATACATATGATCTTTTTTTTACATGTCAATAGACATTTCACTGTATCGATTTTGTGCTATGTCCAGAAAAAGAAACAAATATAGTAGAAAAATATAAATTCCTTTTTTTAATATAGAACAGGTATAAAATTCCTTAATACTGAAATGCAACACAATGCTTGGCCTTTGTAATTTTATGAAATTTTTATAATTACGTGTAAGATCACAATAATATATGGTACTCATAAACACTTGGCATGGAAAATGAACACTGAACGAACAAGTCAAGACTCGACTGGAAAATTAATATAAAAGTTATTAAATTCAAACAGAGTATACGAATGATAATAACAAATTTATTACGACATGGACGTAAATATGATCGGTTATGCATAAAAAGTTACACTCCTTTGGCCTACAAAAATTATTAAAAAACAAAATCAGAAAAAAATAATAATCGACGTATTTCAACTTCCTCCATCTTATAAAACTTAAATTTCAATTTTCTCGTATTTAGTTATTCCTGAAAACAAATTATGACTATTTGTATATTCAACGTTATACGTCATTTATTCGGGTCATTAGTCAAAGGTCTGGAACAATTCCTCCAAGTTTTGTGTCTAATTCCTCCATTGGTATGTGTTTATAAAAATTTCTGGATCTTTATTGTTTACACAAAAAAAAAACCAAGAAAAATTGTTTTGATACGGAGTCACTCCACAAGAGCACGCGCGCTCTGAATTCGCATAATTCAAAATTTCGAATGACGGGAGTCCACACATTTATAATTGAAGTGCTCTTTTTCGATCGTTTGCAATGCAAACCATCATTCATTTACATATTCTGCAAGACAATTATGGCGGAAATTTATATTTTTACGGTTTGTATAAAAATAATATGCAATACTTCGGATGTTACGAAAAGATCCGAAACACAGGCTAGAAATCCTATCGAAAAAAGGTTTTATAGAACAATTGTAGGATTTCAAAAAACGAAATTAGCGGTGGCCATTTGACTTTGATTTCAGTTTTCAAGAAAAATTCAAGATCAAATAAAAATGTTTAAATAGAAACCCCTATTTTTTATTCCATAAATCGACGGAGCAAAAACATTGTACACTCTAATATGGGGATTTTTGTTTTAGAATAACTTCAGTATTATTATTTATAATTTGTTTTTATCATATCATGAGTTTTAATTAAAATTAATTCAATCAATATTTGTTGTGGAGCTAAAAACAGGGGTTTCTGTGAAAATTTTTGAAATTTGAACTTCATTTGACCTAGAACATCAGGACAACGACAAATAAAATCTCACCGAAATATATAATAATTGGAAAAATGTTTTATTTATTTTAATTAAAACAACCAGTATCCAAATGAGCTTCTTCAGGCCCTGTACCTTGAGTTAGAAATCAAATTTTTTGTTACGAATTACAAAATATGTAACCCTTGTTAGATTGCTAAATTTCAATAATTTCTATCGAATACCATATATAATTAAACGAATGAATCTAGAATTTCATTTGTCCATGCTATAATAATTAGTCTTACGAGCTTTTGTTCAGTTGTATAGTTATCATTGGTATCATTGGCGTATAACATATATTTATAGGCTCGATATTTCTAATAGTTTTTAGTAAAAAATTCAACAAGATAAAACTAATGAGTTATTAATAATCAATTGAAATGGATAAATTATGTAAAACAGTCGCTTAAATAAAAGAAGAAAAAAAATGAAATGAAACGAAAATGATTGCGTGGTTAGGGGCCAAAAGCCGTGGATTTCCTATATTTCATAGAATATTTTCCAAAAATTTGTCTTAACGTTTATTACTTCGTTTATTTTATAATCAGTCTTTTGGCACAACGACACAACGCACCGCGATTCGACGATAAGACATATCTTAAGCAGAAGAATCACATCTACTTTTGGCGTCATAAGGTGTTTTTTTTGAGTCATTTACGGTAAAATCTTGAGATATGAACTACAAGAGCTGGAACTTACAGTTGAGCACATTTTTTATACTATTATTATGTTATTTAATCAATAGGTTATCTAATATTCTAATCTAAAAGATTATGCCATAATGGTATAATGGAATTAGATTTAGAAATTCGTATAGAAGAAAAGAAGTTACAAGAGAAACATGCGAATATGTGGAGTCCTAGTCGTGATTAACACGGGAAGGTTTTTCGTATGCAATCCTAAATCTCTGATTCGCTTTGGCGTTATTTAATGTTTTTTTGGGTGTGCCGGCTAGATTCTTGGAATTTGCCAGGTGCGAAAATGGCCCAGTTCCGAGATAATACCAATTGACTACACACAAAGAACATTTCTCCGACTGTTCTCGAAAAAAATATTATAAACTTTACTATATACGCAGCTTTATCATTTACTTCGATAGACTATTGAACGTTAAAGATTTTTTTCCCTCGTAAATAATTTACGGAAAATCCTAATTTTGAAGAAAAAAACCGCAAAAAATTGGAATCGAGTAGCCGACATTTTACCAGCTTGCGTCTCCTCAAAAAGTAAATAGTTCTTTATAATGTTCCATCAGTACCAAGTCAAGACGAGACTTTGTAAAATATTATCTCTTGGTATCTGAAAAGTATCGTCAATTATCAGCATTGTCTGAGTCGTAACGAAAAAGTTTTGATAATCGAATAATAGTTTTTTACGCGCCCAGACAATTGTAATGAATTAACAGAATTCTAAAAAAATAATATATTATATATGAATAAGTAGATAAAATTAATTAGGTATTAATTAAACTGGCATACACGCACACACACACACACACACATAGATTTTTAATCGACAATTCATTCATCCAGTTCTGTACAGTAAAGCTCTTATCGATTCATTTTTTTTTTCGACAAACCGTTACAATTTGATATCCTGATGTTTCCATTTGAAATGTTTGTTCGAAAGTTATACGAATTTCGAGTTCAAAATCACGAAGAATGGTGAAAAGCAAACAAATAATTCAATGGATCTCGTCTTTATTCTTAAGATTAAAGTTGAGAAACACAATTTTTTGTTTCTCAAAAAAAATTCATTAAATCATGAAAAGTAGTTTTTTATTTACTTTGACGCCACGTAGACCAATATTTTACAAAAATTACAGTAATATAAATATAAATATATTTATATAGTATGTTTTATGTACAACTTGTAAGAATCTTAAGTACGTATTCAAATAATACATGTTTCATTAAACATTTCTTTCGTTATGTTTCATCAAGTGTTCAGCGAATCTTCAATCAATTATATATTCAAATGATATTTGTGTTTTCTAATGCCTTACAGGTTTCAATTTCAAACGATGTATATAATTCATAATCAAGATCAAGAGTCTTAAAATTCACAAAACAGTAATCTCGTGTCTTAGATTCAGTTTTTAGTTTTGACAGTTTTTCGACAGTCCTGGCGTTTGCTTTGAATTTCTACGGGAGACCGAAAAATACCAACGCCATATTACAGTCTTCGCTATGGACGAAGTCCTACAGTTCATCGTTGTTTCGCCTGATAAATTTTCGACTTTGCGAAAGACCTTTTAAGAGACAATAAATCTGTTAAAACTCCGATTGTTTATCCAAATGTCATACTCGGGAAACTCATTCTCAAGCGTCGAGATTTCTCGTGTACCAGGGCACTATCACTCCACCCCCTCCATCAGGACTTTTACAGTCGGCTCTCGTCCCCCGCCCTCCCGCGTTAAAGAATAACCATCTAGCACCGGTGGCGCATGCGCGCCCGTTCCCACGCACACGCACACACCACACACACATACCGCAATAGTCCGGCGCCGGCTCGCCGCGCGCACGGCGCGGCCAGCCGGGCGAGCTCCAGTGCAGATTTGACGCTCATCCCCGCGTCGACGAGTCGGTCAGCAGTCGCGGCCGAGCGCGCGGCAGCGTCGATCCCCGGCGAAGCGTGAGCGCGTGCGCGCGCGCCCCCCTTCCCCCCCCATCACCGAGCGAGACATGCCTCGGCCGGGGGCCGCCTCGGCGCCGCTCCTCGTCGTCGAGCCAGCGCCGCACCACCGGAGCCGCCGCCACCGCCACCGGCCGCGGAGCGGCCTCGCCCGCGCGGCCGCCGTCCTCGCCGCGGTGGCGCCCCGTCGGCTCGGCCTCCTGCTCGGGCTGCTCGTCGCACGGATCCAGGCGGCCCTGCCGCCCGGCGCAGGTACTTCGCGCGGATCGCCCGGCTTGCGGCGCGGCCCGCGTATTTTACTTGCACGTAGAGAGATGCACGCACACGCTCGCTCACCCGTGCACGCGCGCGCACGCACACGCGCACGTTCGATTTGCATACGTAATCTAACTTTGAATTACAGCAAGCTATATGTATATGTATGTATGTATGTATGTATGTATGTATGTATGTATGTCTATATATAAGAATTTCCGAATCGAGTGTTAGAATGTCGTATATCATACGCAGGATATAAGGCAAGATTTTTGCGGTGTTTGGGACAGGGAGAGCGGTAGTTTGTTTTTTTTTGTCGTTCAGGTTCTTTTCACACTATATATATATATATATATATATATATATATATATATATATATATATATATATATTAAAATAAAATAAATATCCATACGCAAGTGCCGCTCGAAGAATGCAGGTATGCAGATGTTAGTTTATCGGCTTTTGGCCCTTGTATGCTTGCGTGCTGCGACAGAGGGATATTTCCTGGAGCGATATATATATATATATATATATATATATATATATATATATAGTGCTGGTTGAGAAGTTAAAAAGATTTTTATGTATATGGGTGATGAATTGTATGAGAATTCTTAGCAAAAGTAAAAAAGATTTTCTCTCTCTACAATGTATTTGTTTACTTTTCTTGTTCTAAAAGTTGTTCATTTATATATAAGTAGTTACACGGAGAAAAATTCTCCATTAAAAATGACAATACTTTTCACTAATTTGATTGCAGACTGTATGAATCTTAAAAATTACCGTATAGTTTCTCATATAAATTTTACTGTACAGATTAGCGTCAAATTTTGCACTTTTCGCTCATTAAAGTCACTGTACAACGTGTGGAATTTTTTTCTTTGAATTCTGCCGATCCGTAAGTTAATTTTTTACCATAGAAAATTTTTCTCCGCATGATTAGTTATCATATAAACCGGAGGGGAATAGCGAATCGATATATTTATGAGGGCACCTTTGACCTTTTTCTCGACGATCGTCAACGGTGGATGGATTATTTCGATACGATATAATGTATCCGCTTCGTGAAACTTGGATAACGACATCTGGTTTTGAGAAATAGAAAAATCCGAGGAAGATTAGATTGACCTGCACAAAAAATTTAAGTAAAACAATTAAAATTAAATTAAACTACATACTAATTTCGATTATTTATATAAAACAAGTTCTTGATTTCCTGGGAACAACAAAGAAAAACACGTAAATATGATGCACGGCAGATTGTTTTGTTTTCTACACGTAGCGATAGATGGTGGTTTCAAAAAAGAAATTTAATTTTAAAGATTTTCCTTCAAATTGATCTTTCAACACATTAGGTGCTAATTATTTTTGTTTTCGTTAGTTTTTTTTATTATTATTGGTTTTATACAGATTATCTATATAACCAGTAATTATATCGTGAACTCTATTGTTGTAAAATTTCACCAATAAAAAAGTACAGTAAATGCATGATTTTTTCTGTAATACCACGATAATCTACAGAATTCTATGTTATCATGTAATAATTGAATAATTAAATAATACTTTCTGCCGTTAATTCAGTCACTATCTCAAGAAAACCGTATCAATATTAACAACAACTCTTCTGTAAATAGCGCAGTGTCAAAAATCAAAAAATTAAGTTAATTGCACATTTCTATGTAAAATTTCAATTTTCAATAGAGCTTATTTGCGAATTAGTTATAAAGTACGTTCGATGGGGGCGAACGCAGCCCCTCGCTAGTTTATGTACGGCATTGACGAGCAAACAAGAAAGTTTTATAAGTGGTGACGGACACGCGGGGTTCCTGAGGACTTGGGAAAGTAAGACAGCGGGATAATTTACGGAATATGAATTTTTTATATCTAAACCTAACTACATTGGTAATGGAATTTAATCTCAGTTACGAGATTTTGGTCTTCTTCTTTTTTTAATCACATTGTATCAAATTGTCTGATTGAACTGTTTACTTGGTTATTATATATATCTTACATTACAAATAGTAAAATCATTGGCAACTAAAACGTATTATTTGGATTTTACTCAGAAGCTGTCAGTGGATTAATACGCTGCTAATTTAAATTTAGATTTATATAAGTATAATATATGATATTATCACTCTACAGCAGCAACCGTATGCATTAATAATGCTTTTTTCAAATTATTAAAACACTGTTCCGCTCAAAAAAAATTAATCTAGATATTTTTGGACTTAATATAATGCACTCATAATACATCCACTCCATTATCACTAATCGAGAATTTTTCAAACTTATATAGATATATATTTGAATGAAGGAAATGAAACGTGAACTGCTACGAGAAAGTGCCCGAATATCCATTAATTCCCGCCCCCTACCTCTACGTAAAGCCTCTCGGTTCCGAGCGATCCATAAATCCATTGACGCATCATTGACATTAAAATAACGCAGTATTACTGACTCGGTCGCACCCTTGAGCGCCCACAGAGAGGGGGGGGGACGGATACTTATGCATATTAATACGACCGTGGAAGTCGATTATTTACCGCGTGAGGCGGTTTACCACCCGGGCTATGCGGGGACGGCAACGACCGTACTTACATAGGTATATAAGGACCAACGTAGACACCAGTGGACTATATTTTGCACATCTTCTTCGGACTCGAGCCGGGATGAATCATGCGACAGTTGCGATTTTGTGGGGTTAGGGCGGCGAACAATCTTTATGTAACAAGGTAGCTGGACAAAACTCGCCGACTCGCCTTGCCCCTCTTGATCCCAACGATTTTACGCCAGTTTTCACGTGTACAAAATATTATATATTATGCGTATGTGCAAGACTCCGCATATATATATATATATGCACAAGCGCGCGCGCACGTGCGCGTCTATGCCGCGTCTTCCTCCCACCATTGTTTTTTGTTTGCGCGCAGGTGCATTGAACCGCCGGCGGACAGGCGCGCATAAGCATGCGCAAGCGTTTGCGATACGTCTATAAGGACGTCGATAAAGCGCGCGCGTGTGCGTGCGTGTGCGCGTGCGTTTGCCTTCGGACGACGTCCGGCTCATTTTCATCTTCGATCGTATAAAAGTAACGTATAATACGAAAGGACAACTACTTGATTACAAGAATCTTTCCTCGAATGAAAGAAAAAGACACACGACATTTGCGGTGACGGTTTCCGTCCGCATCGAACGGGGTAAACTTGCGATTACATCGAAAATCAGCCCTGGAAAGTTTCATAGACTGATACTCTCCCATTTTCGAGATATAGTAGTTTTTGTTATTTACTTATAATAGTTACTAAACTGTAATTAAATACAATATACTGTATAGTTTGAGAATGCTTACCTTTGACCCATGCTTTTGAAGAAAGACTAATAATTCAAACATAAAAAAAATCTACCCAGCTGTGCTTGCAGTAGATATTAGCAAATAAATGAATCATTATGCTATAACGTATGTATAAGTACAATTTTAATCGATGTATTATATAAATGAGAAATTACAGATTTGCGGACATGGATTCATTGGGACTATTTGCTTAAAATGTCTCTTATATTTTTTGTCAAATCTGTTTCCAACAGTTTATGGTTATTTTATATAAAAAATATTTACGACTTCACCGCGTATCCAATTTAACACGAGAAAATTACAAAATTTGTACAAGAACCGTACTGACGTATATACCACGCGAATGGAAAGGCATTCGGCTCTAAAACGTCTCAGGGCTCGTTTTCGGAACTAATCAGACTTATTCGCGCCTAGAGATGGTCGATACGTATCGGAATTTATATTGGTATCGATACTTTACATGGTATATATTTCGACAATTTTCATAGATATTCTGTCGACTTCATACTCGGCGGTATCGATAGATTTGTTCTAATGCAGGAAGAATCTATGGTTGAAAAATGCCAAATAACCTATAAAACTCGGCGTGCCTGATGATTTGACGAATAAGTTTATCAATTAAAACAGCGGTCAATCTCGCACCAACAATCAGGACAAACGAAATTACGTATTATAATTTACAATTCTTTTCATTAATTATTGTTTACATCCAGATCGTCGACTAGGTGTTGGTGTTTATAATTAAGTTTAAAAATTAACTATACAATGATAACCGATATTGCCACCTGTCACACTTGTATCTAGAATTCTATCATGGCCTTGAGGGATTTGCTTCTTTAGATTTAAATAGTTATAGATTATAAAATTATTTAATTTCGTACTAGAATTGTTGGCAACAGATCGGAGTTCAATCTATATATTAAATTGCCGACAAGGATTATTCGTATTATAACAATTCAAAATCTAATGATAGTGATATTATAGATATATCGTAGTCGTATTACTAATATCGTTACTATACGATACGTACGCCATATCAAGTGTAAAATCCTAGAAATGTGAAACGTGGAATTTGAACAACGTGTTTCAGAACCCCTCTGGAATGCAATATAAAAAGTATATTTGTGAATTCACTAGGATATAACTATTTCTTAGATACATGACAAGTGAAAGAACAGCTCTTGAAGACGTATTGCATAATTTGTAAAGTTTGCTAGCCAATCGCAATAGTTCAATTTGCACTGCCACCAAAGCTTTGCAACAGTCATACTGTTTGTCGACCAAATATCTACCGAATCTACTGCTAGGTAGATAGCTACTGAACGAGATAAAAGAGCTGAAGGGACATGTAGGTAATTGAACTCTCACAGTTGAAGCTCTTAAAGACCAAGTGGACCAATTGCTGTCAGCCGAGGCTAGGAAAACTACATCTACTAAAACTGAGACAGCTCCGCCCTCAATTTATGTGAAGCTAGAAAGTCCCGCAGCGCACCAATGAGACAAGGAAGGCTCGTTCGATTCGACAGACTCTGATATCGTCAGAGCCAAAGTCGAGAAGATTTACACAGAAAAATACAGTCTGCGTGCATCTATGAGGAGCTCTTTAGAGTGTAGTGTTAAAGATGGCAACAGCTACGGAAGTGGGCGAGATAGTTAACACGGTCGCAAAATATTCCGTGGAGACATTCTTCTGAATATCAGTTCGAGTCTGATTATCTCGATCTGCTACTGAGAAATTAATGCAGTGCTTCCAGGATACTAACATTACTGCTTGCCTCGAGATAATGAAGAGTAATCTGGAGGTGTTCGAATAACAGGGCTTCGACCCAGCGGTGACTTTTAGGGAGCTGCTGTCTAAGTTTGAAGCTAAGAGGTTCAATGACATCTCTGATTTGCCGAATAGCGAGGATTCCGCCTACCAGGTAGGAAAATTCAATCTCCCGTTTTATGACTAGATGAACTAATTGGAACAAAATCCAGCTCGAAGGACCAAAAAATTACTGTGCCACTTTGTTGTTTAGAAGTGTATACGTGAAGAAGGATTTCAACAGCTTCCAAGAGCAATATTGTTAAGCGAAAACGACTTCTCCAAGTCGATAGTTCGATATGTTCACAAGCAACTGGATTTAACATCGAGTTAAAACAACTCTGATAAGTTGCGCGTGAGCTCCGAAGCATAACTTGGTTATAGATATCAGTGCCCAAACATGATTGCGGAAGAAAACTGTCACAGAAATGGTCAGTCTTTAACCGTAGTATTGAAAACTCCAAGGCCTATTTAAAAAAAGCAAATAATGAATGCTAATTCCTAAGCAAATAAGACGAAAAATTACTTTTATAATGTAAGTGGTGCAAACAGACTATCTGTAGTGCAGCAATTCCTTCGGATCTCATTTAACACGGGGAATCGACATCGCTCATAATATAGCCATGTATTTTAATTTTCAAATCTAAAAGTGTATTGAAATTTTGAATGCTATATCATATACGTAGCGCAGATTTTTTATTTCGATCTTTCGCAAAATCAGCGCAACGCGCAAATAAATCAAAAGAAGATTTGGTAATATTTTTTTTCGCGCGCAAATGGCGAGCGTTTATTATTATATTTACGTAGAATTTATATTTTGTATGCCGGGCGCTAACTTAAAGTATCTCTGCTCGATCTGTACCAAATGTGTCGCATCGTCCCAAATGCCAAGGCATCTCCACTTTATCGGGGCGCTAAAACCGCAATTAATTACACGCGCGTGGCCCTTAGAATAATCAAGTATATATGGGGCGTGCGATGCGCTGAATTATAACCTATAATAAACAGGGGCGCTTCGGCATTTACCGCCGGATATACGTCATATTGGGAAATTCATAGGCACCCACCTAATACGGTTCGATGCACCGCTTCATATATTTACTTGCCTCGTAATGCCTGAGCTAGTGGGTCCTAAATATCAACTCCATATCTAACTGAAATTCTCATCTGCCCCCCTCTCTCTCTCTCTCTCTCTCTCTCTCTCTCTCTCTATATATATATATATATATATATATATATATATATATATTGGGGTAGAAGCGTTTCTGTTTTTTGCCCTCGTTCGTTTTTCTCTCACTTCCTCTCACGTCACGGGTCTTTGAGTCACGGGGTTAAAAGCTCGCCCCCGCTCGTCAGGGTTGTTTTTGAATTTGGAACGCGTGCGGAGCTTTACGATGATGGACTCTTTAGAAATTACCACCGTACCTTCTCTCTTCACCCCGGGCACTCGAGAGAGCCGTTTATTATTGATGGACGCGAAGCGGTTTGAGAGCCGAGGAAGTGCATTATGCGCGTGATTGCAGGTGTCGGAGGCACAATCATTTCGGGTAGACCTGCTCCCAAGACCTTATTTCCATTTTCCTCTCGGGGTTGTATAGATTTTCTTCTCTCTCTCTCTCTCTCTTTCTCTCCCTCTTAATTTATAAATACGTACAAATGAACAAGGCCTCGTTTTTTGCGTTATCGATGTTTTTTTTTGTTTTCAATATTTATACATTAAACGTGATCAAAGAATCATAGCGCGTAGCAGTCAAATCAACTTGTTTTCCTCGCGATTAAAGTTACCAATAAAAATGCATAACATATATGACAATATCTATGTATCGTATTATGCAATGTAACACATACATATAATCTAATCAATTCTAATATAAAATATATAAATTTGAACGTCTGAATTTAAATTTATAAATGTGTTGAGTCGATTAGTAATTTTTTTTATTATATATGCATTATTAATTATGGACTGTTTTAGAGCTTTTAATGCTGATTATACGCGTAGCCCATCAGTAGATGTACTTGGTCCTCTTTGATGTGGTTCGTCTTCAACGCGTTCTCCATCTTCTTGGAATAATGTGCGCTCTTGACATTGGCTTCTCAGCAAAGGCCTTTTGCAACATTCTGAACGTTTCGGCGGTCGATATTGCAGTTCGCGCATAAAATTTCATGCTACTGTTTTATTGAATAATTTCCTACATTATAAAACTATAAAAACCGAAGAGACAACTTTTCATTGTTCACATTGGACGCAAGCGAAACTATATGACAAATGAAGATAATTGCATGAAGTTTGGCACAGATAACTCTGACAGTACTACCAACTTAAAAATTAAAACATTTGTCCAAATCGATAAACCCGGGAAGTTCGAATTGAAAAGTCTTACTCCTATTTGTACACAGTATTACATATTTTTAGAGAAATATTAAATTTAACGTTAAAATTTTATAATTAATGTGAAAATTTTAAAACGCATTGATTTAAATCGCTATTACATTTTTTAAATCACTGATTATTAAATTATTTTTAATATTCTATGTATGAAATTATTGAAGAAATTAAAAAATAAATCATAAACATATGGCTATTATAAATAATTAGAAAGACGTTTTATTACAATTATTGTATCTTATTTATACTATCTTATTGTAACGGCTCAAGTAGCGCGGAAAGAAAACGTTTTAATTTTCTTCAAATTTACATAATAAAAAAGAAAAACAAAAAAAACTTTTTTTTTCTTTTTTTTGCAATACAAATATTGTAAATCTATATAATATAATATATAATAGACGTAGTTCTCGTGGAATCGCATGAACCCAAATCCGGTTACAGTTTCGTATTACTAGCCCTTTCCCAGCACCTATATATATACTATCTAGCACCTAGTATATATATATATACCCATTCACGTAATCCGATCAATATATATACCCGCGAGCCCTTACAGACTAAATCCCCTCGACCGCTTCGGGCGCACACGCGATGCTCGTTAATTATTATCAAAGTCCGAGTCTTCGGACTGCAGTTGATCCTATGTACATATATATATATATACACACAGAAACACTTGTAGACCTGCCAATATTAAGTAGTGGGTTGGGGCAAGGCGTCGAGTGCTACTCGCGTACTTCCGAGGGCGTTACGTTATATCATAAGTATAGTTTCGAAGTCAGAAGGGTTGAGCGCTGCTTTATCGAGGAGCTCGCTATTCCCGTTATAGATCTGGAAAACATTGATAAATCGGGTCCGACGAAGGCGAATTTTGAGAATAAGTCTGCCTCAACGAATGGTTGTTATGGGCAATTGAATTGTTAACTAAGGCTGCGGAGACAAAAGTATTCATATAAGTATATATATATATATATATATATATATATATATATATATATATATATATATATATATATAATATAATATATATATATATATATAGGAAAATTGACAAACACCAGCAAGATTTTTTTTTATGAACACACGTCATTACTATTTCCTTACTATATCAAATAATATAAAAAATAAGTCGTGGCTTTTGAAATCCTTAAGAAATTAGAACAAAAATCCATTCTCTAGATTTGTTTATCTTTCGATTTTGCATTACCCAGAATTTTTCTTAGAATTATATAGCTCGCCATTGGTAAAGAATTTCAGGTATATATATATATATATATATATATATATATATATATATATAATAAAAGTCAATTATACGATTGACTCGAGAAAAATTATGGCATATATATATATATATATATGCATACATTTCAATTGGACGTAATGCGCCAAACCTTTTTGCGTTTTATATTCAAGGTATAGGAACCTTAATTCTTGTTCCTCCAAAGGATAAAGATTTTATTAATATTACTTATTTATCCTTTGAAACAAAATTTACAGAGGCATCATGCCGAATAAATTCGAATACAAATTGTTATTTGTACAATTGAATCGTCTATAAATGTACCTTTTTATTTCAATCTGTAATTTATATATATATATATATATATATATATATATATATATATATATATAATTATGTTTTCAAGGATGCAGAATTAAAACAACAATAATGTCTGTGCGGATAAGAGATATTAGGAGAGTTGACTCAGAGATGGTTGACTTTGTCGACACGAAGCTGCACAACGCCACGCATAAGCGATAGAACTACTTACATATGTTCACATTATATATATATATATATTGCTCTTATTTCAACAATATAATATAAAATAATATAAGATATAACAATATCAAAAAGCTAAAATAAAAGTTTAAAAAAACCACATTGGATTCACGTGCACCTTTCAAAAAGACGTCGAAATTCTTCACATTTTTCCCATGCTACTTTTCTATTAACAGTATGGATTTTTCTACGAAAGTTGTATCGATTATATATACTTAATCAAAATGGCACATTACTCACGGCAGTATCGTTTGGGTTGTTTAAAAAAACAAATAAACCAAATCGCAAGATAAAGACTTTATTGTCTACATAAATTGTGAATAGCTTCAGAATAAGCCTCCCAAACGGTATATAATGTAGTTTCGAATTTTTCTCAGTTCAACATCAAACACAGATTTCCACGATTTCGGGGTTATATTCAATCGTGTGTGTGTGTGTGTGTGTGTGTGTGTGTGTGTGTGTATGTGCGTGTGTGCGTATGCGCGCGTGTGTGTACGTATTCACACCACCCACTGTCGCCCCTTGGCATTCGGAACGGTCGGAGGACTATACTTTTCAAAGCCTCGCCCCCTTCGCCCCTGGTCGGCCTCAAGCCGTCGCGCGTGCGCGCGCGGAACGCAGGGAGAATCATAGCAGCGCATTTTAAATTATTACTTTTATAGAGGGCGCCACCCCGCAATCTCTTTGTGTATTACGGGGCAGGGTCGTGCGGCGTTCCGCGGAAACGGTTATGCGGGGGAAAAAAAATCTCAGGAATTTTTACACAAAATTTTACGAGAAATTGTCTTTGTTGTTCTTGTTGTTGTCGGCGTTGTTCTTTAGAATGGCCACCGTCATGATAGTCGATCTAGATTAATAATCTGATTTTCGCTGAAAACGTGTATTTTTAATCGAATACATCGAATTTTTTTTTCAATAGCGTAAAATTGTTATCATGGATCGTAAGTCTCTCGGAAAGATTAATTGGATGGGTTTAAATGAAAAATTATTGGAAACAGATTATACAAAAATTATTTTTAGTTAAATAAAATATATTTATTTTTTGAATATTATATAGAATATAGTATTTTATTGGATAATGCAATAATCATCTTAATAATTAATTTATGTTTTATTTTTCTCAAATACGAGAATTTTTCTGTCTCCATCTTTAGACACTCGATAGATTTTTGCTTTGACTCTCTCATGTTTCAATGCAGTGTCGACTATATAGAATGTTTCATTTAGTTCGGTTTAGTGAATAATTTTTGCGTGATTTTTACGAGAATGATTATATATATAAATTTGATTTTGAAAAACATATTGAATATTTCTCAAAATATATAAAATAATAATTTTTATGGGGTTTTATTCGTTCTAATGATTAAATTCGTCGCGACCCATATTTTCATTCTAATATTCATTACCGCTGACTCGTACATACCGATCAAATACAAGTATAATTTTTTTGAAAAAAATTTTTGCATTTGTTGTCTTGACGAAATAATGATTCCTAAAATCGGCCAACGTGACGGTATTGTTGAATTTCAAGGCCTGGATCATGAAAAAGTTACAAGGCAGAGCTCTACGAGCAAAATGTCAATTTTCCAATAGAGCATATTCGCGTTATTTTGATTATGAGAAAAACCTTTTTTCTGTTAAAAACAAAAAAAAAAATTAATCGTCAAATTATTTCCATTTGTATTTTTTTTTTTTTACATTAGCAGATTATCGTAACTTTTTTCACTCTCCAGTATAAAGAGCGAAATACGTGTAAAAATTGTTTTGCGGTCGATCGAAGAGTGAAACCTCAACTTTTTTAGGGAGATATAATGTAAATTCGTCAGATAATTGTACAATTTTCAATTACAGCGTTCAGAATTTTTCACAACTACGACGATCGACGGCTCGAAATTACTCGCAGAACATCAGATCACGCGCGCATCGTATAATTTGTTTTCGTTGAAAATCGTCTTGTTGGGTAACCGCGGGGACGCTTTAACCGAGATATCGGCGTCGGTTTTCCGGGGGTGACGGATAAAGGGGATACAAGGGCGGTCTTTTGAAAATTGCTCGAGCGCGATTTACCGAACAAGCACGGGATGTGTCGTAAGAATTTGCAAAGAATCCCTCTGACAATTGATCTTGCTGAAAAGATATCGAGTCATATTTTGTCATATTTTGTCCCAAAGATTTGACGAGCTCTGTGACGTAGTTAGCTTAAAAGCAAACCTTCTTCGAAAAAGTAATTCGATTGTTTTAAATTTATATGATGATGATGATAATATGAAGTAGGAAATTAATCTTTTTTATAATATCAATTAGTAAATCTTTTGTTGCTTTCAATTCGAGCGTTTCGTAAGAAATGACAGAATAGCTCTTTTCTGTAAACCCATTCTTCTGCAAAATGCATCTTCATCATTTGCAACGAATAAGGCATAAAATTTTGAGAAAAAAAAAATTAGCTTCAAACGGGCGTCGAAGGCGATGTCTTTTTTCACCCATAAAATTAGAACAAACGAGTTCTCCATCGAATGAAAACTTAGCTTCCTAACGAATGTGGCAAATGCCCAATAGCCGCAGTTTGGGCATACAAATTCAAACGGTATGACTTTTCTTAATACATCGGGAGAGCTAATCTGGGATGATTTTCTCGGAAATAATGCGTTTCACCACCTACTCGCAAGTGATTGACTTACCGTGAGCGATCAATTCTTCGATAGACTTCATTTTATTGTTACGCGCTAAATGCATTATTTGAAGAAAAAAATGCTTTTTCAATACGTTTCAATTATTTATCACCATATCAAAAAAAAATTGTTTTCGAATCTTGAAGCAGTTCACGAAAAACAATTTTTAGCTTCGACAAGAATAAGACCTCTAATTCTTACGTAATTAATACACGCACACACACACACACACACACACACACACACGCGCGCGCGCGCGCATGTATAGTATTAAAGATGGGATAAAATTGTTAAGTTTTAATATGGGGTTTCTTCGCCTGACTGAAAATTACTGGTTATTATATTACATATAATTACATACATATATAGTTATACTATATATAGATAATACATTGAATTGCGTTAAATAAAAATTGTCACTTTTGAATATTGCGGAATTGGTTTGACTACATCTAATTAGGGGAAATTTGACAAAATAATGTTAAATTTAACAACATATGTGCCACGCAGATTTTTCTTCATTTTCATTGAATTTTCATTGAAGCTGATAAATGTACGATCTAATGGTACTCATCGAAATCAATTATAGCAATTCATGTTAATTTTAAATTTTAACAAGTTGCATCAAGCATTGTTAAATTTTTGCCAATTTTTTCATCCACCCGCCAATAAAATCCGCTCTACATTAGCGTGTAATCTGATAATGAAATTCGAGCGTCATTACACTAATTTACACAGTAATAGAATTTTGATTTGATTTTATTTTATTGTTTTAAATGAAATAAGAAAATGCTCGTGCAATTTTGCATCTAACGGCGGGATAACCGGAGATTTACATTATCAAACGTAACCCGAGACATTTACCATAGGAACTCACTTTTCTATCGATCTAACACCTGGATTGCGTGCTAAAAATACCTAAAGTGCCGCTGGGCGTTCCGTTATTTTATATCCGACAAGTACAGAGAAAATTGTATTCATTTTTCATCCACATACTAGATGCACGGGATTCGAATTGGTAAAACCTACGGACGTTTAAACAATTCATTATCTAAATATACTGGAAATATATATATATATATATATATATATATATATATATATATATATATATATAATGAGGATCTTTCCATCACATTAAATTTTTTTAAATGGGATCTCAGTTTGTTCGTTGTGTTATTTAAATAACGTATGTTTATAAATTAATGGAATAAGCTCAAATCTGTAATACGATGTAAAACAAAGAGGAATGACAAGGAAAAAGTTTTTCAGAGTAATTGGAATTTCAAATGCAGCTAATTCGCAGTAAATTTAACGTACGTACCCTTAAAAACTTCAAATCGAGCAAACGTGATAAAAATCAGTCTTTTAGAGCCTATAAGCTCCCCTTTCACACGAGGGCTGCCTTTTCTGGGACAGGTAGTCAAGAGCATAATATATTTATACGAATACTCTTGCGAAAAGTTAAGTCCTACATAGCTTATTGCAATATTCGTATAACGTATAGAATTTAAAGTACTAGTTTATCTGAGTGTTTTTGTTTTTACTCATTTTTAAAAAGAATTCGATATTTATAATTTATTAGTAAAATACGAATATAAATAAATGGTGGTTTTTCAAAAAAAAAAAAAAAATGGCGAAAATTACTTAGAATTATCGTTTGAATTCAAAAAGTAACAGGATGAATTTTGGAAATAGCAGGAAACTGCTCGAGGTCCCCCCTAAACGTAAACAATTGAATAAAGCGAATAAGTTGTAATTTTTTACGCACGCTAATTATACGCACTCGTGCTCATTATCGGTTATTACGCCGCATAATTTACATTTCAATTGGCGCTTATTCATCGCCATACAAAAGGAGGGTCGATATTACATGCGAATTAATTTTGCCGTCTGGATGCGAAAATTATCGGGTTGAGATGCGGGTCTGATTTTTTTTTTCGGGCGGTCCGAGCAAACGTAGAAATTTTCGAAGTGAAAGCACACATGGATTTTAAAAATTTCAGTGTCAAATATATGGAAGGGAAATAATATGTACGAGGAGGAGGCTCGATATATATATATATATATATATATATATATATATATATATATATATATATTACGGATGTATTGAACTAGTATCATCTTATTGAGTGGATAGCGTTCCATTTGTTACTTTTACAGCCAAACCAGATGCCTAGTGCGCGTAATTAATTTCCCTAGACAACGCGTAGTAGTTCAGCTTCGTTTTTTTTTTTTGTTTTTTGTTAATTAGGTTATTCTGCTGCTAGAATCACCGATTAAATAATGCATTCCAATAATTTATTTCGATAATTTTCGAAACGGATGTGATATTTAAATTAAATTTACGTTAAATAAAATTATTATCATTAATGCACGCGGATAATTAAAGAAAAATTATCGTGAAAATGTAATCGGTTATGTATATGTAATAAAAAATAAAAATATCAAAATAATCTTAAGAAATTAGCATTATATTTTAATCAGCATATGTAATTTATCAATTGTTAATTAATAGATTAATTCGCAATAGCTTTAGATTCGCTTATGTAATGTATCAATTGTTAATTAGTTGGTCGCAATATCTTTAGAATTGTTATACCACGACTCAGAGACTTAGATGATAATTGAACTCTTTTCCGATATCATTACGATCGTGTTCAGCTGTAAGTGATTTTAAATTCGAGCTTAAGAGGTAATTTTGGCAAATCATTAAATTTTGACGACCAGCTAATGAGATTAAGCTCATCTTGCATAGTTAATAATTATAATTATTACGCCCCTCTTTATATATTAAAGTACCTTATATTAATCAGTATCTATATTTTGAATTTTGTACAAGGAACATGGGTCCGTATAATTAATAATAAAGAAAAGTTAGTAAATAATATAATATATGCAATCGCAAATTCTGCAATAAAGCTGGAAATTAATAATATTAATAATATTAATTATTACAAATTCGATGTCAAATAAATATTTCAAAGAATAGAATTAAATTGGAATTCAATTATTTATTTGAAACAACGATATGTGTACATAGTATAAGTAAAAAAGGTAGTTTTCAATAGATTTTATATTGAATTATCTAGAGACGAATTAGTTCTACATGCTAAGACTTACTTAGACATTCCTTCTAGAATCCTAAAATATATGGGAAATATTTGCAATAGAATCTATTAAGGTTTCCTTGCTAGATCCCAATTCGAAATAGGAATATATCATTGGTTATGGGAAGGATTTTATACTGAATTTTTTACACGGGATATTTGGTGGATTTGCCATTTCATAATATGCATAACGGAAGTAAATAATAGTAAAAGTGATTTGACCAATTTCGACTAATGGGAACAGCTTCTGACCTTATCTAACAAAGTGTTTTAAAATTTTTTTATTTTATTTCTTGGTGTAATAAAAAGTCCCATAATAAGACTATTTATTGTATAGGAAAGCCAAAATTTTATAAAATAAATTGTATAAAATATTACTCGTTAATAAATGCATATATAAGACATCATGATCAAGTCTTTGCAAAACGCATATCGTATATCGATAGAATTTATTTTCATCTGATTTTACGAAATTTTCATTTCCGCGTGTATCGGCAATTAACAAAGCTATATATATATATACATATGCACTGGTATTATCTATATATATATATATATATATATATATATATATATATATATACACCCACGTATCTATTGTCAATCGCGCGGAAAAAACTTTCCGCGTCGCGCCTCGATCGCGCCGGGGCCTCGAGGCAGCGCCCCCCCCTCTCCCCTGTGTATGGGCATCGCGCCTCTCTGCGCGCGGCGAGCTCGTCACGTACGCGCACAGGGCCGACCCGATTCCACGGTCCGCTTGATGCCGCGCCGCGCGGACTCTTCCGGTCCGGAAGCTCGCGCTCGCCGCGGGCGAATTCTGGGCGCCCGACGCGCGTCCCTTATTATTCGCGCAGTATCGCGGTAAAAGCGGTTTAAACAACACAAAAAAAAAAAGAAAAGAAAAAAAAGAAAGAAAAGAAAGAAAGAAAGTACAATGAGCCTCGTAAACTCGATCGCCCGTGTTTTTACCCGTGCTCGCATGTACGCGCGTGTGCACGAGATTCTGGTATACGGGCCTGGGATGTAACGAACTTAGCATCCGGACGACGGGCGAGGTTTCGCATGGATTTTGCGAACGGTCAAAATTATTTCGCCGTTCGCGAGGCATCGATGACGTTCGTGGAATAAGCAAGGTGGACGATAGATGACAAGTTATTTTGGGTTGAGGGGCGTTTTTTTACGTGTTAAAGTTAATTAAGTGTCCTAATGCGGTGGAAATCTGTCTTTGAGCTCAACATTACGTTGAGTTACAGAATTTATAATATACATATCTATCTAAGTAACAATAATGCAATCACTATGAATTAATAATTTGAGTATTGGTGACTGGTTTAATGCAACCTAACCATTATCACGGTTTAGTCTACGACAATATGCAAGTATAGGTCAGCTTTAAAACCTTAGATATCGACAATTTTTGGAGTAATTGAAGGGGAACACTTTCGTTTAATTTATCGTATTGATGAGAGTAAATACGAGTAGTCTTATGTATAGTAAGGTCATTCCACAATATTGGTCTTTTACCGAAACTGTCTGCAATTATGTAATATTTAAGGTGGCTCGAGTACAACTCAAATTACTGGAAAATTAAATGAAATCAGCCTGATATGTTTTATAAAATGAAAGGTACAGATTTTGAAGCAAAAAAAAAATAAACCGTAGTTTCCAGTCGAATTTATGTGCAAAATCATTTTGAAAATAGTCTATATAATATGGTTAATGTATAGATCTATAGATATGACATTTTCTGCTTTATTAAAAATGTTTTTTTGACTGTTTTATATAAGAAACTGAAAATATAAATGAAGAAACAAAATATGAATAACAGAATTTTCGAAACTTTTGATTAGTTAGAAGAGATATTTAATTATCCCTGTCGGAAATTGAAGTATTTTCACGATTCGAGGTTCAATCTGACAGTTATGGAAAATAGAAATAATTGCGATGGGCCTTAAAAGAAAATCCAACGGAATTGGAAATGAATTAAAAGGATATCATTTTTATATATTATTATATAGTGTCTATTAAAAAGAAAACACGAATACTCATTTTTATAGCATCTCCATGACTCGAGAGTCGCGCTCGAACCACCTTAATTCGCGTCTAAACGCTCTTCTATATCCGGTTTCTGAAGAATTTCAAAAAAATTTTACGTATATCCTCGACTTATTCCCAGCTCAAGGTAGATTTGAATTAGTAATACCGCTGACGTCCTCAAGTACGCAATAACTCGACAGATCCGAGTAGGGATTTTCCTGAAATTCTTCAATTTCAATATTATTCTATGTAATACTTTATTGAATCTAGTTATATTTACTTAACCTTTTTCCATACAAAAATGATAATAAGATAGAAAAGATAGGAATTTCTATTTTCAATTTGCATAAATACCCTTTCTCTTTCCTTACACACGGATAAGTTTGGATTTTCTATTTAGGATCTTAAAACATACATGTTCCATGGTCCGTGCTTTGTGTGCGATCGAGTTGCTACCTATATATATTTATGAGTTATTACTATATGTAATCTGTGCCACAGCGGATAATGCATTATTAGTTTGCAAACCGGAGGGTCGTCGATTCAAGTGCAAGTAGGTCGGAATGTTTTTTTAAGCGTAATAAAATTATTATTTGTAATGTACGTGGATAATGGTAATATATGTGAAAATGTGAACTGATATATCAAAATAAATTTAGGAAATCCGTAGAATATAATAGATAAAGTAATGCAAAAATATTAAGAAACTGAAAAATAAAAATATAAATTATTAAAATTTTTATTTTAAATATTGTATGTATTTCAAAACATAGAATACAATTATTTATTGGAAACAACGTAAACGTACATGTACTTAGTTTAAATTATTTATATTTTAATTTTCCGCATACCAGCTAATTCTACTTTATATTTCGGTCATTTGTCAGACAGAATGGAATAAAATTTCAGGTTGAAATAAAAATGTTTTGAATAAATTTTATGTAGAATTCTTGAAATATTAACTTGTCTCGTATACTAGGATTTAGTTAATAGGAATAATAACTGGATCCGTCAAGGAATCCATACTAAATTTTAACACGGGAAGACTTTAAACAATACTTTTTAAGCTTTCTATACATAATTGTTAAACAATTTCATTATAAATATGGGCTATATGTTTCCAAAAAGCATTCAAAATACATTTCAGTTAATTAAGAATTTGCAGATAACCAAAAAATATCATCAATATTTATTTATGTTTAAAGTCTTGCCGTGTTGAAATTGAGTATGGATTCCTTGACGGATCCAGTTATTATTCCTATTAACTAAATCCTAGTATACGAGACAAATTAATATTTAGAGAATTCTACAGAAAATGTATTCAAAACATTTTTATTTCAACCTGAAATTTTATTCCATTCTGTCTCTTATTGTAAATTATAAATGATGTTTTTCTTTTTACTTTAATGAAGATCAGGAGGGAGCGATAGAATTGTAGTGAAGTTACTTTGAATGTTATAATCTACATGCACTAGTATTAGAGCGATAATCCAATCATTAAGCTTGCGAATTGGTCTATCAAAGTAACATAAAATATTTCTAAGATATATATATATATATATAGTTACGCGTCGGTCATAAAAAGCCTATATTACTTGGATAAAGATAAAACGACATATTTCCGAAAATCTATCTAACAAGATACCAACAACTCGATGCTACTTTTGCAACAATTATTTTTTAACGCTAATAAAGTACTCGAGGCATTCAAGTTCAAGTATCGGGCGAACTTTCAACGATCTTCTGCTCGAGCCAGACAGCGAGTGACATTCTCAAGGAAGGAAGTCGACGAGGAAGAAATAGAAATACTTTTACGAAGATCGACCGAGACGACAAAAGCGCGCACAGTGGGCGTAATATATATAGTTCGAAAGTTCGTTGACATATTACATAAGGATATATATATGTGCAGGATCGAAGCACGCGGTACCTTGAAGCATGTTATCCTACTCTTCCTCCTCCTTTTACCGAGTATATAAGGAATCTTCTCTTAAACGCTCATTTAGGATGGATAAGGCAAGGAGGGAGGAAAAAGTTGGAAATATGTCCAGAAGCCTATAACTTCTTTTCATTCTTCACTATATATATATATATATATATATATATATATATATATATATATATATGAGAACTATAATATTAAGTCGTGCGCGACATCGCGTGTAGAGCCACTGGGTACGGTGTATATATATATATATATATATATATATATATATATATATATATGACAGTACCGTTTGCTTCGCATAACGCTGACTCATTGGGCTGTATTAAAATCTCTACCGGTTACTTCCTAAATAATAATCGATCTTTCGTCGATACCTTTTGTCATGGTTGTACTTTATGAGTATATTTAAATGCGCAGATCTCTGATTGTCTTGCCCGATTTTCGCGTCGTTGTTGAGTTGCCAAATATTTGATGACTGGTGTTTATTATTGGATAAACGTCACAAAGATTGATATATGGAAGGGACATGTTGAGTCGTTTTTTTTTTTGTTGTTAAAAGTCATAAATTTTAGAAGCGCATGTACAAGTCCAGCAGAGCGGTAGCGCGTTAACATTTGACTTGGTAATGAGATATATATATATATATATATATATATATATATATATATATATATATATATATTGTTTGAAAAGTCTGGAATATACTTCCGTATCAATTGTTTCATTTTTACCATCGTGCTTTCGTATAATCAAAGACTGCTATCGGAGAAGCTCATCGATGTGTTTTTCTGATTGTCCGTTCCGGGCCTCCCTTCTCGACTTCCCCACGTTCAATCAATATACATGCACGCTTAATTTTCCGGTATCGCAAAGATGAAGCACCGATGCAAAAAAATTTTCACTATAGCCATCGGGTTCTGGACGTATGTCGCGTGCAAAATTTCAGGATTTTCAAGTCGGGTTTTATGAAAATTTACGAGACGTGCGCACAGCGCCAAGGGATATGAGATTTATGGTTTGTTATAGAATGTTTATGCGCCGATGAATGCAATTAATCAATGTCTGTAGTGGGCATGGTTTGTTGATTCTACTAGGAATATTTTTATCGCACTTATATATTTACCTCATAATTAATGCACATCCCTGTAAGTGTATGATAAAATTATCCTTGTATCAATCCAAAGAATCAGGTAGTCTCATAATAAGTTAGCTTCAAAGTCTTATCTGTCTACAAATGACTGTTCGAATTTTATTTCTAATCATTCTAATAATGTAATCAATGAATCACATAAATTTCCATTGTTGACATTTATTTATTGAATTTATTTAGTTTAATCATTAAAGCTGAAATATAATTCCGTCGATGCTCAATCCATAGATTCGCAGCAGGTATATCGACTTGCAGATATATTTATATATATTAATAGTTCCTCGGTAAATCTCGGGGGCGCGCATTGCGAATCCCGACGCACCTCCCGCGGCTCTTGTGTAATGAAATCGTAACGCTGAACGAGCGGCTCCGGCGGAATGAGGGAAAGGGGGGGGAGAAGAGGCAGAGGGGAGGGATACGGGGTTGGGTCGCGTAATGCGCTCGCCGCGCTGTACACCATCCGGTCATCGATGCAAATTTGATGATCCCGAGTCACGTGATCGCGTGACGAGCCGATCGCGGCGCTCGGCGCGCCGATGGCCAATACCGCGGGGAGAGAGTATATATATATATATATATATATATATATATATATATATATATATATGAACCCTTTAGCTGGCCCGCAACGTCGACGAGTTGACTTCCCCGCATTGTTGTCTATGCGCATCGACGTGTTTGCCCGCCTTTTCATTTATGTGTACGAGATGTATGGATGAACTATTCGTTATATATATACACGTATATATTCTGCCAGTGGTTATACCGATATCTTCCCATATATATATATATATATATATATATATATATATATATACAGTCCATGATTTGTGCGGTATTCTATGACTGGCTATATACGGATTTGACCCCCTTTCCGGGAGCAATTTTTCATGCCGATATGTCGCTATATATATATATATATATATATATATATATATATATATATACGTGACGGGTGTCGGTATCGTGATACTGCGAAAAGCATTGCAGTTATATATGGATATACAAGGTTCGTTGAACCTATCGGGGATAGGGTGTGAATAGTGTGCACGATCTATACTATTATATTAGTTTACAGATAATGTAAACGCGGGCGAGATTCTTTGCGAATTTCTTCATCGCCTCTATATCGGCCGCCTGGATTCGTATCGAAGTAAAATTGCATTTTCATAAAGAAATTGCATTTGTATCGACATGGATAGATAGCAGTTTCTTCTTTTGTTAACATACGAAACGAGCGCACGGGCTCGATATCGTTAGCCATTATATAGACTCGATTTTACTCCAAAACTAGCAATCATCAATTTCCAAGCAAAAGTCTTGATGAGAAACTAGACCTTTGGAAACATAATTCCTACGTATCATATTTTCATCTACAATAATAAGTTTTCATTTGTTCCATTTGCATTACACGCGATTATTTTGCGAACTTATTAACTACATAGGTAAAATTATAAACAATTTCCAGGGTAATGGAGTTCAGTTGTATAGATTATAATGTGAATGAAAATTACAGTGTAAGTACGCTTCGCGCCGAAGTTACTTCATTATCCCTTGCATTGAACTCCTTTATTGTCTCAGGGTCTTTGCTACTCTCAATGTAAAGTAATGCGAAACAACGTCTTGCACGCGCGCATGGACAATCGATCGGAGATATGAGACAAAATTGGATACAAGTTCACTGTAAGGGCTCCTAATATAGCTTCAGCTTGCGCCCCGACTTTCGATGAATAGAATTTAAAATACAGTTAATATAAAGATAGAAAAGTATCGTTGTAGGTAAAGAGTAGATTTTGACTCAGCTCGTTTAGCCTTAGATGTTGTTATTTGGACGCGACTTTCATTTCTAGAATTTCCTTTATTAGCGAGCTTAATTTAGAATTTCCGGACTTTTAAATCTGAATTTTTAGAAATAGTTATCAAGTTCTTAAGCGATGTGAAACAAATTGATTCACTACTTGATGAAATCATGTCTACAAACTGAAGAATAAAGTTCAAAACTATTAAGATCGCTCTTGCCAGAAAAGGGGGCTCTTGTATAAGACAGCCAATTGAATGCGTGAATGGCGTTCCCAATTCGAGTAATACGAATGCTTGCAACAATTAAATATAACTCCGTTTTGATGAATATGACTAATTAAAAATAATATTTTTGATATTATAGATATATTAATAAATATTAATTAAACGAAGATATTCATATTCGATTTAGATTCTGTCATTTCAAAGGCATCATTTCGAATAAATCTTAGATAAACGTTAGCAAAGCAGGTATACATAAAATAGAGAATTCTGATTTACAGACATTATGGATTTATGAATGTTGTTGCAGTAAGTAGCATAGAATTCGATACCACGTGCACCTTCTTCTTTCTTCCATAATTACGAAGTTGAGGAAGAGGTTTTACCTCAATAGATCTCGCTATCCGATTTATTATAATTTTCAAAAATTTCAAGCAATTCGATATTCGAGTGAAACTAAAATTCATCCATATTCGTCCACATGCACACGCACGCACATCATCCCTGCATACATCGAACCCTTTCACGACAAGCCATGTATAACGCACGCGCCATCCTTCTGCAGAGGACGAGATAGTGCTGATCGAGCACCTGCCGGGCCGAAGGGTCCATCTGCAGGACTTCTTCTGGACGGGGGTCGAGGACGCGCCCTCCTGGGTCGATCCGGAACAGATGCTCACCCTGTACGAGACGCGCACAGTTCATCACACGGCCACGGTGTACGTGCCGGAGGAGCCGCTCAGGCCGCAGAGGCCGAGGAACGAGGGCGGCGAGGGCATTGCCGTCGATCCCAACCGCAGGCCCGCCGAGTGCCCGAGCTGCATCGATCCCACGCCGACCATCGTCGAGGAGGTCGATCAGAACATCGGCGTGCTCGTCGGCGACGATCCGGGCCCCAGGTTCGGATAGTTGTTTCTCTGTCTTTGCGCCATTAACGCTTAAAAAGCCTCTAGGTTTAAGCTGCTAATGTATTGTTAAACTTTGATTTTTTTTTTGATACGTGTTTAAGTGGAAGTTTAAGTTACTATGTGAGTAAATTAAGTTCCTTTCTAAATTGTTACATGCGTAAAGAAGGGAAATTTTCAAGAACAAAAGTTCGTTCCCTCTAATGGCAAGTTATAATTGATTGAAAGTTTGATATTTACATGTAAAATATTGGGTAAAATTGGAATATTTTGACGTTTCCTTTGATTTGTAAAAATACCGTTCTTTCAAATGTTTTTAAAATTTAGTATTTTGTAGCCAAGGTTGATAGTGATCCATTCGTGCAAAAGAGAAGGGAACACACCGTGTTTCAATTGCAAAACAAAAAAATCATTTGAAATATATTGGAGATATTCTGTATAGAATTTATCTTTTCTACAATAAGAAGACATTATTTGGCCATCATTTAGAAGTTTATGATATATTTCATTCCAGATGATTTGTAACTATAATAGTGCGTACCAAATCGAAATTTACTGTCTGTAGGATCCCAATGAAACTCATAAATGAAAGAAGCACAACTTCAAGGATATTGTTTTTAAATACACTGATTATGGTATGAAGAGAGGGGGCTCAATTTGAAGATGGAGAAAGTTTTAAAAATATATTAGTGCTTTGTTACTGAATTATCGATTAATTTTCATTCACTTACATTTTTAATTTTTATCAATTTAGAAATATTTAAATACAATTTTCTCTTTTCATACCAAAATAAATATATTCGACAACTAAATATAATAAATACAGTATCCTCCCATCTGAGCTCAATATATAGTGAACACAATATCCTCACATCTGAGCTCATTTAATTCATTGCTGCCGTTGAAATCGTACGCTCAGTAAATTTCAATTTTATACGTACTTTCTATTATAACTTCTAACTATTTCGATTTATATAAGTTTTAAGCCCCTCAAATTATAGGTAATAATGTCTATCCATTCTAGAACAGATAATTTCTCTATCATATTTATAATGTATTTAAAATCCTTTTTTTATTTTATTATTTAGATTTACTTTTTCATTGTGATTCATCCATACAATTAGTGCCTAAATTATAAAAAATAATACGTTTTATTTATGAATTTAACGAAAATGTACAGGTATTGGCTGCTAACTGTTCTGAAAGCGGGAGAAAATGTTCCTCCAAAAGTTGAGCTCCGACTAGCGAAACTTTATAAGGCTGCTTTCGTCAGGCAGCAACAAAGGCATTTGGGCTTATTGCCAGAAGGCCATTCGCATCGAAATCCCAAGCGACAGGCTTTAATGGAGAACCAAACGATGGTGAGAAGTGTTTTCTGAACATTTATTCTAGAAGTCAAAAAGTTTCTATTGATTATAAAAGGATAGTTTCGTGAATATACCTTAAAGACACTTGTTTCAATTGTTCAACTGTACATATTGAGCTAGATTTGAATCGTAAAGAATAAAACGGGTATGAATTTCTGAAGTACCCTGTAACAAATAATTGACTTTCGTAATAAAAGGGATATTTTTTATTCTTCTTTATTTTTTTTTGGGGAGATGAGATTTAGCGTGTTTTTAGCAAGGATTTATAACTATAAATATTGTGACTTCACCTAATAAAGTCTATACACGTCAGGCAACGATGCGTCACTCTTAGGGTATTGTCTTATAATTTTTTTCGGAATTGGAAATAGTCTAAACACTTATTTATATTATAGGTTTCAGACTATCTGGTTTGAGAGGTATTAGAAACAGTTAAAATTTGTGATGCAATAATACATCATACTGGCCGACTATATAGAGATTGAAATAAATGATAGAGTATGTTTCATCTCTCATATAATATTAAATCTTCAATCCAGACAAATATGCATACGATATTTATCTCTCAATGGATAATTAACTACAGTTTATGGGTTTGGAAGTCTAATTTTGATAAAAGTTAGGAATCCAAGTTTATGGTGGTTCTGTAATACGTAGTTTAATGGATTGGCGAGTTAAAACTATATGAGCGATAGTATATACTCTATCATTTATATATATATTGTGTTTCTGAAATATGGATATTTTGGAACAGGGTATTATGAATAAGTATAAAAGAACTTCGAAAGTATCTATGTATGAAATAATGAAAATAATGTAAATTAAATATTATAGTTAACTAATTAGCATAGTAGTTATTACGCTTTAATAATTTAAAAAAAATGCACGGAGTAAAAGGTAGTGTAATAGGTATATGGGTATACAAGTTTGTATCGTAAACCTTTAGTTTAGTCCCTAAAGAGAATCCGAATTGTGCTGGAAACGTCGGATTCAGCTTATTGGGTTATCGGTAAATAAGTTGGTCGAGAAGAATTAATCATATTTTTCGTTCCGGGTAGTTTTAAACAATTATATATATGACATCCTTCGGGAGTCACTATAAACAAGGACATTCTGACTATCATTATAATAGGACTTTGAAATCGGTGACAATGTTGGTTAGTTCGTGAAAAAAGTCATCCTAAGTATTTCTTAATTGTTTAATTATATAGATGGTACGATTAATTTTGATAAATGCCAACAAACCAACTCGTCGAAGGTTATTCCAGTCGAATACTTTGAACAAGCTCCTTCGTAATAGAAAATATAATAATTCTTCATGATATATCGTATACGTTATGCTCGCAGGTGCCGGATCTCGCTACTTCGGAGCTACCCCTACTGCTCAATGAGACCATGGTCGTCCCATCGCCCAGCGGACCCCCGGCCAGAAGTCCGTTTTTCCGCATGCGCGCCGTCCGCATAGCCAAGAGCAAGCGCACACTGCCGATCCTGGAGAGCGAGGACTTCGAGGAGCTTGCCCTCAGTCCCGTCGGTCCGGATGATCGCCAGCCGACCAGGCAGCAGCGCAACGAGTCCGCGGACGGCAGGCAGCCGCGCCAGCAGGCCGCCGATTCGCCGGGGGTCGGCCTCGTGCAGGTGCGCATGCAGAACACCTCGCTGACGGAGAGCGGCGCTACAAGGCTGATCTACACGGTGCATCTGGGCGGCAAGCCCGTGCCCGCGGAGACAGCCGCCAAGGACATGGCACTGCTCTCGGCGCAGGAGGTCGCGCTGGAGCTCGGGGCCCCCGTGCTCGTGCAGAGCGAACGTGAGATCCCATGGCTAATTTTAATCTTTCGTTCCATTATACGACCTCTTCGACTGGCGGGTCCGGGTCGATGCGCGAACGCTTTCGATAAGAGCGCGAATTGCGCTCGTAAGATTTTGCATATACTTTTTGCTAATCATCGACTGATTTAAATGCGAGTTTTACATTGCTTCATTAAACTATAGTTTTTACAATTTATAAAATTTCCGATTGTATAATAATATCGATTGCTTGTCCATTTTTAAAATTCTGTGCTTTTTAAGAAAGGAAAAAAAAATCAAACTTTATTAATTTGATTTTAGAAAGCTCTTTTACATCGTTAAAAGAAACTTTTATTAGCGATTAATTTATAATAAATTAGATATAGCTGCATCTACCCAGAAACTGCCAGCCATATCGTTTCGATGGATACATCTCAATGTCATTGTTTTATCATCTTCTTACTTTTAGGGCTAATGCAAATAATCCATTAAATATTGGCAAAGGTGAAGAATAAGTCTATGTAATGATGTTTGATAACTAATAGTAATATTGTGCCTTTTAACGGAGAACAAACATGTAACATATAGGCAATGTGTGATTAGAGTGCAAACACTGAATATGATTTTTCGTAATTGTAATGATCATTTTCGTTCGTTTTTGAGAAGTGCATAATGTAATTCTAGTTTGTGTTTATTAGACATTTTCATTTGATAATAACTTAGAGTAGTACAAAAATCAGTAATTTGATGTTTTGAAAATCTAATTACCAGCTTTTTCTAAAATATTTTATTCAAAAACGTGAATGTGAGGTGTTGTCTTTTTAAATGACAATCCTAACATTCCTTGTAGAAATATCTTTATTATTATTTCCGCAGATAATACATATGCACAATATGTGGTAAGGTTTGCTTACATAATACCAACAATCAATAAAAAAACGACCAAATTCTGGAACAGTATTCTATATAGTACATTTCTACATGGAATGGTATGAGGTCATAAAAGTAGTTTAGAGTGCCAAATTTTGATTTTTGCATATGTGCTAAATGATTATTTATCATTTGATTCTCATTTTGGAATATTTTAAGTAAATTTTTTAACTTACACCATTGCTTTTTCATTACCACCAAATAAATATATAAAATTCACTTTTTATAAAAAAAATTATTCATTTAATTTTATTGTTTTAAAGCTTAATCGTACATAGAAAATATTATTTAGAGGATATTTATTTCGAAGGTATTTGAGTCTATCTGTTATCTACGAAAAATATTGCTGATTAAAGATAGTTATTCAAAAAACTTGTAATTTCTTGTATAATATATTGAACGCTTTTTAAACATTTTTAAAAAATAAATTTTACTTACATAGGAACCGAAGAAAATTTATACAATACAAACGATGCATTTCCAACTTTACTTTCCAACTCAAAATTTTACTTTTTATATAATAATAATAAAATTATATTTTAATTCAATTAGATTAGAAAAACTTTTCCGTTAATATAAGCTATAATTTTTTTTAATCATAACGACAAAATTTCATTAGACTACGGTGCTGAATTACCTTACAATAAGGAGCTATTAAATATGGTTGAAGAATTGGTCCAAATTAAGTGAATTATGAATGATTATATAACAAAATGTACCGTATAAAGATTTAACTTTTTTTATTTTTAATTTTTCTGAATAAGAATCCCTACTTTTGCTTCAGATTCAAAAAGAGAATAACTTGTAAATGTTCGCAAATACATAGTTTATCTTTTATTCTCGATCGAAGTTGGGCTTAATTTAGATATACTAGCTTTGCCAGAGAATGATTTACTAATGAT
Organism: Sycobia sp. Sy_11; assembly: GCA_018907035.1. Classification (NCBI taxonomy): domain Eukaryota; kingdom Metazoa; phylum Arthropoda; class Insecta; order Hymenoptera; family Epichrysomallidae; genus Sycobia; species Sycobia sp. Sy_11. Next base: position 606,668 of record JACCIC010000104.1, read on the forward strand.
CCAATTTTTATCAGCCTTTCATGGAAATCCAACTATGTCCATGGAATCTACGGCACTAATTCAGATTTATAATTACTTTCCTCCTTATCGTACATTCTATAAATCGAACTTGTGTTCTTCTGTCATACCGTCTTCTCTTCCATCAATCATTCATAATAAATTACAATCATGCTTCGATGTTATATTCCCTTATTTTTGGCTGCTAGTAGATTAATAGAGATTGACATTGCTATCACCAAAATTGTCTTGTGCTATACTGTCCGATTTGCTCAGGTAATTCTTTAACGCATCAACGAATTTAATACGACGAATTTAATACGTACTTTTGATAATATTCGCGGGCTTCCTAATATTCATCGTCTTGGCATATAGCTATATGCACGCTGTATAAAAGAATTAAGCGACTAAAGCTCATACCTAGTCAATGCATATTATTTCTGTATTTAATCGTATTATCCTGCTCGGTTACTTTATTCGTCACTTTTCGTATGCAAGGCGAAAAACTTAGCTTCTACATATTTAACTCTGTTCCTCGTCAGAAAGATGCTCTCTTCTATTGTCACTAAAACTACGGTATTAGATCGTCGAAGAGTTAGAAACAACTTGTACCTTTGGAAGATCTTGTGAGATGATCTAACTTTATGTGAAGATCTATTTATTATACGTTCTATGACGGGGTCATACTAGTAATAACTAGTGACAGCTTCTTAGTTTTCCAAATTAATGTAAATAAATGATGCTCGTCGTCTCTGCTGTCTAATATTTTTATTTAAAAAAAATATTATTTCATAAAAGTTTGCGATATTTCGGTTCGATGAAGGTAACCCTCATCCAGCAAATAATAAATATTTAATAAAATAAATTAAATCATTAAGTGTAGGTGTTTATAGTCGAAGACATTAGTCAACACTATATTGAATCGAACGTCTAAAATAGTATTTTTTTATAGAATAATTGTATCTGATTAGAAAGTATGTCTAATTTAATTATACCAAAGAAGTCTTTTGTAGTAAGAATGCGTGACATATCTTGGGAATTTGGAAATTATTTTGGAGGTAATCAGAAATACTTCCTGAACTTGGAAAAAATTCGTCACCCACATCGGCTCAAATCAATGCTTAGATATATTATTAATTATGAAATTGATTTATTACAAGATTATTTGTCGTGAAACCGGAGACTCTATATCATAGAATATACATTCACCTCATTACACTCGCTTTTGCTTTGTAGCTTCAAAGTCTTTTTTTCTTGACTAGTAAATTATAATGATGAGTTTTTGAGTCACACTCGTCGCACGAGAACATGAACAGTATAAAGTCGTATATTTTTAGCACAGCCATTCCAATTCATAATCCAGCGCCCCAAATTCCCCTCTCGCCCCTCGGCTAATTTGCACTCAGCGCGCACCCCTCTTTGCTCTATTCACCGCAACCCCTCGCAGCACTGATTAAACCGCGCGCACTAACGCAGCCGCAAAAAGCTACGTACACAGAGGCACATACACACACACATTCATCTAATGAATCCCCAACTATAGCGTAACGATGAGCGGTCCTTTTTGTATCCCGCGTCTGTTGTTTCTTGCAGCCTATCTAAAAGAATCTCGTCCTCTAGCGCTCTCGCGTAAGCGCGACGCCTGGCTGCTGATCGGGGCGGCGAGCGCGAGCTTCGTCGTGCTGGCGACAGTCGTCCTCGGCCTCCTGATTTATACGAAGCGCAAGCGGGCCCAGAGCGCGATCGCGGTGCCGCCCGGGTACGGGCGCCGTCGCGGCGGCGGCGGCGACGTGGTACTCGGCAAGGATGAGGAGTACGCGCCGACGACGCCGGGGATGGACAACACGGCTTACACGCCCGAGACCGAGGCCAGGGTAAGATATAAGATTTTAATCGGATATTTTTATCGATTTTAATTTGGTTTTACGATAGAGCAGTTCGTTATATATATGTATATATATATATATATATATATGATTTTTTGGTCATTGTTTTTTTTAATAGGAATGAGAAGCAAAGAGTTGCAGAAAAATTCGATACTATGTGTTAATACGCTAATGTGTTAATAAATAGTTTAACATCCATTCCCGGGGTTATTAATATACAAAATTATTTTTATGAAAGAATAGGAAAACTAATAGCATTTCATCAGTCCCATGAATTTATAAACCGAGTATGTCAAATTTTATTTTTTTTCTATTTTCTGATATTATTATATGAACACGTGAAAAGCATTTTGATCGCACATAAATTCGTATACGCATTGAAATCTTTGACACTGTGAATTAATAATTAAAATATCAATCTATTAAGTTCAATATATCTCGGAAAATGATTTCATTTCGCATGAGGCAAATCGCGTCATAAATTTAGTTTTGAGATTAAACAAAATGATTATTTACTATGAAATAAATTATCGAATTAAAAAAAAGGGAAAAGTGAAAGAAAAAATTGAATAATGAAATATGCATACAAATAAAATGCACGGAAACCTGGTTTTCTTGATTGTATACGCGATATAGGCATCTCCCTTCGATACCCTAAGCATCAAAACGTAGGTACCTACAATTTGTATGTTGCCATCTGGTGATGTATATGCCTGGCTTTCTGAAACTAATGCGTCAGAAATACACTCTAGGCCGAGTGCTCCATGCCTGACGTTGCCGCGTTTATTATATAATTGTATACTCATACACGATGTATTAAGTGTACAACTTTGCCTCAGCCATTTTGCAAAAGATGGTTGTAGCGGTAAGTGGTCGTCAAAATAAATATATCCTAGATGTCATTCGGTTAGCTTAGGTATTTGTAAACATAACGGCATTAAAATATTAGTCGATTTGTGTCTGCACTATAAAGTTATCCTCAAGCTAAATTCTCGTCATTTGCGGGAGATTTTAATTTTTTGCTTTAATATGAAGAATTCTGCAGATAAGGTTCGTCGGATGCTCTCCAATACTTATGGTGAGGTCGCTATTAGTAAAAGAACGTGCCGAGAGTAGTTTTAACGCTTCAAGAACGGTGATTTTCACGTCGAAAACCAGTATGGCGGTGAAATAGAGAAGGTTTTCGAAGATGCAGAATTGGAGGCATTACTTGATCAAGACTCGTGTCAAGCGAAACAAGAATTGTCAGAATCATTGGGAGTGACGCAACAAGCCATTTCGAAACGCCTGAAAGTCATGGAAATGATTCAGAAACAAATAAATTGGGTGCCGTACGAGTTGAAGCCGAGACATGTTGAATAGCGCTTGTTTACTTTTGAACAGCGGCTTGCAAGGCAAAGACGGAAGGGATTTTTGGATCGCATGGTAATTGGGGACAAAAAGTAGGTTCATTATGGTAATCCCAAGCGCAGAAAATCATAGGGATATCCCAGCTATACTTTCACGTTGATGGCTAAACTGAACATTCACGGATCCAAGGTCATGCTTAGTATTTGGTGATACCAGCTTGGCGTAGTGTATTATAATTTGTTCAAACCGACTGAAACAATTACAGGCGATCGTTATCGAGCGCAATTAATGCGTTTGAGCCAAGCATTGAACGGCTCCAATACACCGATATTAATATCAACGGCCGCAATACAACGATAGACATGAAAAAGTGATTTTACAGTATGACAATGCTCGACCCTATGTTGTGAAAGTGGTCAAGACATACTTGGAATCGTTCAAATGGGAAGGTCTACTCCACCCGCCGCATTCTCTAAACTTTGCTTCTTCAGACTATCACTTGTTTCGATCAATGGCATATGGCCTGACTAAGCAGCACTTCCGGTCTTATGAAGTAGTAAAAAATTGCCTCGATTCGTGGATCACTTCAAAAGATGATCAGTTTTTTTAATGCAGGATTCGTATGCCGTTCGAAAGATGGGAGAAAGTAGTGACCAGCGATGGACAATACTTTGAATTATACATGCATAACCAGTTTTTTAAAATAAAGCCTCGAAATTCGGAAAAACGGCGGTAACAAAGTTGTACATCTAATATATCGTAAATAATTGTTTCAATAATTTGTCATCCATTGCACAAAAGTTACCCTATGTTATATTTCGTAAACCGAAACTATTTTCCGTCAAAATATGGTTTTTCATCGGTCAAGAAGTTTTACAGATTTTGATGACTTTACAAACAAAAACTGCATTTTCATTATGATAGTATAGAATATTTATATATAATTTAAATTGACATTTTAAGTATAAATTTATCATTTTGACAATAAAAAATACTGATCAATATAAATCTCAATGTTTTTCGTCATTGCCCGGACAAATATAAGTATTACAACTTGAAAATTAATATCTTGTCTAGTGAAACTAGTCAGATCTTCTAACAGGAGAATTTGGCAACTTGGAAGATAATTTCTTGAAGCACGGAAAGTAAAGCAAAGATCGTTTACCCTGCTATTAGGGACGAAACAATAATAGGAATAAGATTTCAAAGCTTGCTAATATAAAGTTTCAAAAATCTCGGTGTTACATTTGTTCTTATTTCTCTACAACTGGTACAAATTTTATCGCTATTATTAAATAAATCGAGAGTTCTTCTCTTCGTTTATGTACAGGATATAAACAATATAGTGCCTTATGCAACGGCGTCGCGAAAAATTCAAATCGTCTTCCAAGTATTGCGCGAGCGCGACGATAGAACGCAAATAACCTGCAAGGCATCGGCTCTGTTCAAGTAATATATACGAACTTTACTGCGCTCGTTGCCCATGTTGTATATTATTTTGAAAATGCAGATTGTAGAATGTAATATATATTTTATTACCGTTAGTGTCCGGTAGTGAGGGACTTCGTATCGTATTTCATTCCCGCGCTTATATATTCCTGCTACAGTTGCGCTTTAAAATTTATGTTTGTTATTTCTTTTTTCTTTTTTCTTGCATGCATATATTTGTATAAAAACTACCCTAAATATACGCAGACAGTAGCTTTTAAAATATTTGCCAGGCAAATGGCACTGAAGGAACTTTCTGACAATTTCAAAGAATATCAATCTTCCGATCTTTCTTTTTGTTCCGACATGGCGACGAGAGCCCCCCCCCCCCAGTTCCACCCCATCATTCTGCCGAATAAATCACGATATCGCCTGTCCGGGACATTATTTTGTCGCAACGAACCCTCGAAACATCTTCTAGTCACGGCACATCCTTCACGAGAGGCGACCCTATCGATCTCTGTAAAAAGTTTCTTTTCTTCCTTTTTTCTTTCCTTCGTTTTATTTAAGAAGTCAACGTACAATTCGCGACGAGCCAATATGCCCATTTCCGAATTTGCTTCAGACGGAGGTGACGAGCGGCCACAGGCGCACGTCCCCGGGCACGTTGTCGAGGTCGCCTGGCTCTCAGGACACGATCGAGGCCGTGGACGGCCGAGACGACGCTTTTAGCGAGAACGAGGAGCAGCGGCCAGATCAGCGAGGGGCCGACAGGCATCGGGCCATGCCCTGGGACACGCGCGACCACGACAAGATCGCCAGGAAAGGGTATGGAAATGCTTTTTTTTTGTATTTGATATGTGATGCGATGATTAGGGTATACAATAATTAGCGCGCTGTATCTATGTTTTGCAGATTATTTATATTTTTGTATAAATGTTGTTGGTCTATGTTTCGTTAACTTTTCGATTTTTCTCGTATTAGAATTTAAAAGTTCATTCGTAATATTAACAGTACCAGTGCGTATTAGATTTATAAGAAATAAACAACAAAAACAATTTTCCGATATCAAGCAAATATTTGTGTTTTGTAGCAAGTAAATCATTTTCTGAAATTAAGAAATTATTCACTAGATTAAAAACAACGTGGTTTTATTTAATTGAATTCTTCTTGTGTCAAGTAAATACTTCCTTCATTTGAGAAGATACTTTACTTTTTCAATTTAAGAAAATAATTTACTTGCTATAAAATAAAAAAATATTTACTCGATAACGAATTTTTTTCTGTAGATTCTATATATAATTTACATTTTTTTCGTGTGTATTGACAAAATAAGTATAAAAGTGTTTTAAAATACATCAAGTAAATATGAATGATGAGAAAAAGAATATAATAGGAGACGTAAAAATTTGAATCTTGTTTCCCAATACTTATAGAAAGTTTTATAATACATATATAAATCTATGATTATAAGTGCAAGGTAACCAATAAATATCATGTAAAACAACTGGACGCACCCAATGAAGATGGACAAGACTCATTTCGCGACATAAAGTAGCACAACTCAATTCCTGCAATGAAAACTAGCATATTTCGGGAATTTACCGAAGAAAACTATTATCTGTTTCTTCTTGCATTTTTACCAGATTACTTTTTTTAAGCAAATTGTGAAACGTTTTGATTTTCTATAAAAAATTAGATGGCGCTATATATAGTTTTCACTATATATAGTTTTCGTCGCAGACATCGAAATAACGTAATTGCGAAACACGTACTTTACGAAAAGGTGACAGAATTCGATATACATGTATATATTTATTTTTATTCCAGTAAATTTGATTCAATTAATGGAAATTAAATCATAAAATTAAATTAGTGAGATTTTTCTAACATTAATTGGATAAGGAATATTCCATTAAGTATAAGGAACAAACATCTTTTAAATGAATACAATATTCTCAAAATAGAAGGATAAATCGCGTTTTATAGAATACTGCTACTTATTCCAAATGATCCTTTCAGCAATCGATCTACTACAATTAATTTCCATCGAACATTATTGGCATAAATATAAATAATTATGTACATCGACATGAACAATAAAGCCAAATAAAAATCCTTGAGATAGACCCTGGAAAGTCTCGATAAAATCTAGGGCTTCACCAATACCCAAGACTGGTGTCGGTATTGTTCGGTCTCGTATCGGAATTCAAGACCCATCCATAAAGTGTTATATTATTTGTATCCGTGTTGTAAAAGTAAAAAATTATCGATTTGAATACTTTATCAGATTTTTCAAAAAAAAAAAAAAAAACAATATGGTCTGAATTTTGTTAAGAATAAAAGGTCTCTATCTTATAAGGTCTAAGGCAAAATCTAGATGTACATTATGTTTAGTTTTGTTTAATCTTTGATTCTATGCTTCAATTTTTCAGAGAAATGATTAAAGAGTATATTAGTAATTGAGATATATGTGTCAATTTAATATAATACAATTATTTCTATATACTTTCTATTTTATTTACTTTTTGATCTAATATTTTATAATTTTGTTATTTCATTGCACTTGTCTTGGTATGAAAAACTATTACTCATTAAAATGTTGATTTGGCCTTCTAAATTTTTATATATTGTTTTAACAAATGTTTTCCCAATTTTTACTGTCAAGATCAATAGGTTCTTCACAAGACCAAATTAATACTAAAGAATAAGACAAGACAGACCATCCCTAGACAATAATTTAATTGATAATACTTTCCCAACAACGAGACGATAGTGTACGAAATCTCGTCTTGTACCAATAAAAACGCTAAATGCAAATTTCGAATGGCTTCGCTTCGTTTCCATGATCATCGGTACTCTGTACGCAATAAAGCAATGGGATTTTCGACAGGAGGCCGGAGCGCGCGATCGATCGCCCGGGCTCGGACAGTTCCGCGGACTCGGCCACGGCGGGTGACGATCGCCACCGCCTCGCGGGCGACCGCCCGGCGAGCCTCGAGTCCCTGGAGAAGGGTTTCGGGCCGGGCGTCGGCGAGGGCGTCGGCTCGCCCCACTCCTATCTCTCGATGCCGTCGTGCAAGCAGTTTCCCAATATGCGCAGCGTCGAGCCGCTGTCCAAGGTTCTCGAGCCAGTGCTGGTAAGTCTTGGGATGTTCAATCGGGATCCGGTGGGGGATCTTTCGTCCCGGGATTTACGCGGTGATTTTGGCTTTTTCAGGCACGAATGCTAGTACTTAACAACGTCTACGTATCGCAAATATATTAAAGACAAGTAGATTATAGCGTTTTTTGAAAATAAATTTATTCTTGGAAATAATTCAGATCTGGTTTTTTGACGTAGCGTATTCTAAGCAATCTTAAGGATTCAATAATATTAATTCCTCGAAGTTTATTTTGGAACATTGATCAAGGTCACAAGTCAGTTTAATTGATCACCACGAAACTTATTATACAACACCTAAATTCGACACAACTATTTCAATTCTTGTTTAAATTATAATTGACTCAACACTTGTTTAAATTGTCATGAACTTGACATGAAAAGTAAAATTTAAAAATTTCAAATGGAAAACTATCATTTTATTTGATGACTATCCAACCTTTTGCAGAATTTTGACACATAATCTTATAGTCCTTAAATTGTTAAATTAATTATAATTTTCAATTTATGCGAATGCATTATAAAACAAAATCTTTTAAATTTAAACGAGAGGAATGTACAAAAAAATTGAGAAAGTAGTTAAAAAGGTAATGAAACAAGTACGTTTTATCCTCGGTCACCTTTTTAATTATCATCTTAAATTCTTATGTAAATTACTGATTTAAATTTCAAAGATTTGAAGACAAAGGAAATTGTTCTATGAATTTAAGGGCCATAAGATTTTGTAGCAAGTTTCTGACGAAGGTATGTGTGCTATTCATTAGAGTTAATAACACTTTAGTTTAATACAAGACATGAAATTCTCTATTCTACTTAAGTATTGCTTAACATCAATGAAAAAGCTTTTCTATTTTGTAACGGTGTTATGAACCTTACTTCTGAAATGTTCCTGCGTTGTTAAATAAAACCAACTCAATATTATTATACTTTATACTATTTCTTATAATCGCACTTTATATATCCAATACTAACATTTTTAGGTCAAACATTTGGATCTTGAAGCCGAGTCGCCTGAGATAAAAGAAAAAGATTATCACATACGTAGAGAAAACAGTAATAAATATATTGGTAGATCTTCGAGCGCTGCAAAAGATCCTGGAGTTCTAGGACCCATCGTATGGGATCTTAAGAGAAAACGAGCCGTTCAAAGTATGTATAGCAAAAATCGGTTTATAAAAAGTTTTGTCGCACCATCACGTAATTGAAATTTAAAGAGCGAGCAATGTCAGAATATTTGTTGCGAATTCATATATAATTAAATTAGAATAATTTGCAATTTCAAAACGAATTTTATATTGCTGATTGTTACAATAATTACGTTCACTTAGTTAGATATTTCATTGCGGTATTTAGATTCAGTTTCGTAATTTTATCAACGTTCTGAATGCCTTAACATCTTAACACTAAAATTAGAAATCGGTTTAACCTAAAAATATAGGAAAGGTCGAGGCATCAGATTTATAAATTTATTTCGAATTGAACGAAGTTGTTTTTATCATCTTCAGGATGAGCCACATGCCAGTATTAAAATCTAACTCTTATGTCGCTGAATTCGAATCAAATCCATGACCCGGACATTACGACGTCTCTCTTTCACAGTATAATTGAACATCGTAATTCTATGAAAGGAGATTCTGCAAATCGCGATAGAATGTATACATTATCTTAATACTCGAATTAATGCGCGATCAAGCGCCGCGTTAAAGCAAAAAACGAATCTCTGACGATGCTCGGCTCTGTCGTGGATCCGCGATTCGACGAACTTCGCCGGACGCTCGCCGTTGAAAAAAAGACCCCGCGCACTGCCGGCAGGTAACCGAGCGCAGCCGCAGCCGCCGGAAACGCAGCTGGAAATTGGCCGCGCGCCTCATGGTGCGGTGGGCCGAGCGCGGCGAAAGCTCAACGAGCTCCTCGAGGATTCGCTCCATATCTTCGGGAGTCGGGAATCGAGGCATCAACACCAGCAGCATCAGCAGCAGCCGAATAATCAGCGGGCAGCTCCCGGTTCCATTGGCCATCGAGTCGCGGAATCAGAGCATTCGGGTGCGCTTTGGGAACGCATTGCCATCCAGCCAGATAATGGAGTGAAGTCGAATCAGGCGAGGTTGGTGAATTGGTCGACGATTTGGATAGACAGTTTTTATCAAGGGTCCGGTACTTTTGAGACTTAAGAATATATGAATGAGATTACTATATTGTATAGTCTAAGTTCCAATATAATTTAACTAATGTGAAAGCGGTTTATAAAATCAATCGGCAATAATAATAAAGACGATATTATTATCTTATAAGTTTCTTTTCCAGAAACTAGTGTATACTTTTTCAAACGATTTTGTTGTCCTGAATCCGAATCCTAACTCTGAATCGATCTATTACGTCAGATTTTTGATTTATCTACTCTAAACGTGCAAAATATACCATTGTTACCACTTTTTGAGGTTATATAATCCTTCGCGTTTTGTTAGTCCTAAAAATATACAGAAAGTTTTTTTAAAGGTTTCTAGCATTCCTTTTTCAAATACTGTTTAATTTCTTTTCGTTGACATATCGTATTTCGAATTGTTCAACATTATGAATTTTATTTCAGGTTGACTATCTCCCCAAATAAACCAAACCCTGCATAAACCGACATAAATCAATTAAACTAAAGAGAAAGTTTCTAAATCAACTAAGCTTTATACAGACTTTAAGATATTTTTCAGTACCTTGATACACTTATCTTTAAGTATAGATGGACCATGAGCCCTATATTCATTTCACATGTAAGCCATGAAGGATAAGGTTTAGTTGATTTTGAGGCTTGAGATTTCGTTAAAGATTTGTTGCATATTAATCGAATTAACAAGATTTGGTCGATTTGGAAGGATATCCAAAACGAAGCAATATTGACAATGATAATAACTTCAAAATACGATATTCAATGAAAAAACAATTGTGCAAGCTTAACTGCATTTGAAACGATAATTTGAAAGACATCTAGAATAAGAAATTTTTTTTAAATTTTTAGACGGATTAAAATCTGAAGTTTTTTTCACTTTTAGGAGAAAATATGTCAGAAACCTGACGTGATTCTGAGGTCAAATTTGGATTCAGCACACCAAAGTCGTTCAGCAAAGTATCCTCTGGCTTCTGAGAAAATGAAACCGTTTTTGTTAGTTTTTGTGATTTTTCAGAAGAATTTTATTTTTATATAATAAATTGAAAAAATCTTGAATTATATTGAAAATAATATTAACGAATGATACAATGATTGTATCGTTCGCAATACGAAACAAGGAAGTGTGATGTGTTAAGTATTGAGGTGTTATATAGTTTTCAGTCTCTATTATGATACAATAATCAAAAACTTTTCACACGGAAGATACTAAAAGAGCTCTAGAGTAGACCTAAGACCTGGCATAAGTTTTTTCTTGGTACCAGTTTATTTTTTACTCACATACTTTGTTATCATTTTAATTTGAGGTAATCATCTGCTGAATTCTAAAACTATACAAAACACTCTCTTTTCACGTGCATCGGTAGAACTATTCTTCCTAAAATATTATTAGTTGATGATTACAATTCATGATTTAAGTATTACATTGCAATAAGTTTTTTCATTTTTTTTAAACAAAGTGAATTTGCGTGGATATGTCAAGAGCCTTCAACAAGGTTGAAAAAATTCAATTTACTGCATTACATTTTATTTTTAATACTCATGTCCTATGATTGTTTTACTTATAATTCGGCCTTTCTTCGCCCCATAATGTCTAGTTCCTTTTATTGTTGAAGGTTCATAGCGATTTTAAAATTCATCATTTAATAACAATATGTTTAAAGCATTTCTATGATTTGAAATCTACATTTTGAAATATTTAATTATTCAATTGTAGAACTATATGTAAGTTATATTCAAAATACATTGATCATATATCATCGACGAAAACATTAAAAATATATCATATTCTCTATTTGCATAATCATAATAAATAAATAAAGGATCTTAGGTATAATATTTAAATACTTTTCGTACATTGTTTGGTTATTTATATTTTAGATGTCAGTTGCCTAGAGAGTAGGAATAGAACGTCATCAAATAAATTACAAGCATAAAAATTAATTTGTTAAAAAATTTGTTAATAATTAAATTCTTAAAAAGTATAAATACACTTTTCGCTAAAAATATTTTCATCGAATGAAAGAGAGAGAGAGAGAGAGAGGGGGGGGGGTTCTTCCTTTGAACGGCACAAATTAAAAGTAAAAAAAAAAACCGCTTCTCTTCCCAGCAGCCCGACGACCACGCCGGGTACGGAGTCCCGCCCGCGGCCCCGGGCCTCCCTGCCGTCGAACGGCCTCGCCCCGGAGGCGGGCTTCATCGCCGAGACCGGCGCCGCCGGCCCCCAGCCGCGCGTCGGTGCCTGGGGCTCGCGGCCCCTCAGCGCCGGGCCCTTTCATCGGCCGCACCTGCCCCAGGTCGAGGTTGCCCGGGTGCTCGCCGACTCGCAGCTCGGCGCCGAGGATCCGGCGGTGCCCCTCATCGCCGCCATCAAGAAGGAGCTCGGCAAGTTCGCCTACGACTGATGAGGGGGTCGGGGCTGACGGTGAAAGATCCAAGGATCGCCCCGCGCTCTCTGAATCTGAATTGATTTCGTTTTTATCGATAATTTATCATATGGTCTTGGAAAAACGTATGATTAATAATCAAAATTAATATTCGAAGGTATAGAATAGATCGATGATTGTCCTTGGACATGTTCCAAGGGATTCTAGTTCATGAAATCAGAATTTATTTATACATTATACCTTATAATATTCATATTAATTGAATTGTAGTTCATCAAATTCGTCCCGCACTGCTGATGTACCGGTGAAATGATTTGCACTGATTTAACAGTGGGGCGAATTTCACCAATTCGGAAGTTTTAAAAGTGCGCTACAGCTGTACGAATCGATTAATCGCCATTAGAGTTATCGGTAACGCTCAGCGGCGAAATTCAGGTGGCTCCGCGCGTAATAAAAAATGTTTACGTAAATTTGGTACTTTTTTCTCAAAAGACCAAATCGTTATTGTTTCCAATACACGAAAGAGACAATGGTGTATAAAAGATTTGTGGTCATCCATGAAATTAAAAAAAAAAAAAAAAAATATATGTATCCTTATAAGTGCGTATAAAATATATACTAGTTATTCAGCCATCTCGTTCCGTTCACTCGTTTTTAATAAATGGCGCTTTTTCATGCGATTCGTCAATTTGAGAAATAAATCTACACGAAAATTCAGCAAAAGTACACGGGGCGCGCCGTTGAGTACCGCACCAAATGCACGAGCCATCTTGAGTTTCTTTCTCTCGTTCGTTAACCGTTGTTGCGAACGATTTTTCAAATTCGATTTTACGCGATAGACATTTTAAGTCGAAAAAGTTAATTGTTCGTTATGATTATATCGATTGGTTATATACTGTTGTGTTTAAACATTCAAATTTACGCCGATAAATTGCTGATACGCACTTGAGCATTGGGATTTTTTTATGGCAATATGAAAGCCTAAGCAGAGGGATTAAGTAATCTTAATTAAGTAATTTTTCGTTACTGTAAAGGGCATAATTTATCATTCTTAAAGCAAAATATAAAATATTTTCTGCGTATAAGAAATTGGCTCGTGTCACTAGGTCAACAACTATTTATTAATAGGGTTGTACCGTAAATTTCGACTTTTTGTTCCGAGTACGGGAGGAGCGTGAAAAAACTGGGCTGGCCGTTAACTCAAAGAATCGAACGATATATTAGTTATGGCAATTTTTAACAATTCCAACTCCCGTATAATGTGTAATCGTATATCAAAATATCTCGAAACATTTCGCATTATCTGCATATTCTTCGTACACGTACAAAGTTTCGTATTATCTATTATGCACAAAATTTAACGCATTTATAAATATTATTTTAATATATATATATATATATATATATATATATATTTTTTTTTTCATAAATATATCAATATACAATTTGCACGTATACGATCTCACATGCCAATAATACTATAATAATATAATGGAAAGAAAAACGAAGAATATGAAATGAAAAGAAGATACAGAAGGAATCGTAATATATATATATATATATATATATATATATATATATATATATATATATATTGAATAATTATATTATTCAATAAAATTGAGGACTCCAAGAGCGAGCGAATGTTGTTTTTTTCTCAATACAGTATAAGCAATATTATAAGTAGGACAAAGCGAAAATCTACGAGTCTAATTGAAATCAGGAGAATAGTGTAAATGTGATCTTAGTTATCTTCCTTATAATTTATAATGTATAATAGATCTGCCTCGTATTCTATTCGTTGTTGAGTTTTTATAAATATTTCAGATTATTTATCTATGTAAAGGTTATTTATCTATTTAAAGAATCTATGTAAAGAATATTATTTATCGGAAAAATTTATGCGTATCTAATGCAATGAATATATAAAACTGTTTTGCATTTACAGATTTGTTAACAATATCATGAGAATATTATTTAAATTTTATTACTCGTTCGACATGTCTCATATCACTAACGTCTTTATTTCAAACGCAATCCAATGTAAATATGTACCTGTGCCTAATCGTCTATAGCGTAAGAACCGTTACGGATCACCCCATACTAAGCTCTCCGAATAAAATTTTTACTCCATGGAGCGATAAAAACTTCCGATCGTGAGAAATTAATAGTACATCGAATTCGACTCGGTAAAAATCTGTAGCGTTGAGAAAATCCGATCCAGCAGCTGCTCGAATCACTCGACAAGATTCGTTATGTTTCGTACTTGTTTTCAATAGGCAGAAATAGCGAATGGCGACTCGTCGGTTGTTCGGACAGATTTTCGCTGTGCACAAAATTTCGGGAGAAACTAAATTAGTAAATTTTTTCTTTTTTTTTTTGATATTCCAAATGAGAGAAGTTACGAGATTCTTGTTGGAAAATGCGGCGTCCACTGTAAATATTTGAACTTTTCTACATTAATTAAGTAGAGATAGAAAGTATTCATATGTATAAAGGCATTTAGCGTGAGATGACAGATGGTCTACGATTTTTCGATTTTATACCAATAAATCCAGTATCGCAAATTTAATGTAAAGAGTAATAATATTATGTACTTTTTAAAATATCGACACCGTCCACGTAATTTTTGTTAAATAAAGAACTATTTAAACAACTTTCACGCTTGATTTTATTGAGTAAATTAATTTTAATGAACATTGTTATATAATCGATTTGTATTGATGTATTATAAAAAAAA
Source organism: Sycobia sp. Sy_11 (assembly GCA_018907035.1). NCBI lineage: Eukaryota > Metazoa > Arthropoda > Insecta > Hymenoptera > Epichrysomallidae > Sycobia > Sycobia sp. Sy_11. The sequence goes on from JACCIC010000104.1 coordinate 621,774, forward strand.
AAAAAAAAAAAAAAAAAAAAAAAAGTTACCACATTATCATATGAGCAATCGAATCTAAACGTAAGTATAAGCATTTTTTTCATTTGACCCACAGATGTCGCTGCGCACAGGTTGAACGTGCAATGTGAGTTTGTAAAATTTAATGCGATGTACTGTAAAAACTTCATAGTTTAATTTCTGTTCTTGTTGCACTGTAACTGATAAAAATGAAAGTGTCTCGTATGCGCTTGCTTTAAAATATATAACTTTATATAGAAGGTAAAATAATAATTGAAGAATATCTTTTATTTGTGGACAAGCAGTTCTACGAAACCATGACTATAAATTTACTATATTCAGCAACTTTTCGTTCGATACAGTTTGCTACCTTCTTCAAGCTCTTAATTATCATGAAAAAAGTTTTTGAATAATCGTGATTTTTCGACCCCGTGTCTTATCGTTACGTTCTTCATAAAGCATCGACCAATATTTTTCCACTCTCTTTTCTCGTCTCTGTTTTCTATTGATTTTCCAATTAATCAGACATTGTTTCTAACAAGTTTTTTTTTTATCAGGTCTTCCTTATTGTATTATTTTATTTAACAGTGGACGGTGCCACTGAAAGTGTTGAGATCCAATCGTGTTTCTAAATTATTCAAATACCGTTGCCGAGCACAAGATTTATTGGCTTTTAATTTTTTAATACTACAATGGAACTTAAATTTAAAATACCAATAGTATTATTCATTTATTTAATAAATCCGTCGGCTGTACTCGTACGGAAAATTACAAAATATTATGTAAAAATTATGCGTTGAAAAAGGAGATTTGAATTTTGATGCGCGCTAAACAGAGAAAGTAAAAAAAAGGGGTTAGAGGCGCCACCTCGCGGCAAAGCGCCTCTAATTCCTCGCTGTCGCGGCAAAAACAAATAACGTCACGAATAATACTATATATGTTTCTTTAAAAACTAGATAAATGTGTATAATATCACAAAATGTAAGACGTGTATTTTTCATCACGGTCAACTAAGAATGCAAGGAAGAATTCCGAACGCCTTTTAAACATTCGCAATCGAAAACTCAACTTTTACGTAATTAGAAGGTTATAAATCGCCAGAAGCCATGTGTCCAAGGATATAATCTAATTCGATTTGTAAAAATAAATTTTTAGTTTTGTTTGATGTTTGATGTTTGTTGATAGTTTTGTCCCATGCAAATGGGAAGATTAAAATTGCCTGCAGTCTGCATTTTCGTCCACTTTTTACCAAAAGAATAAAAATAGATAAGACACATAAAATTGAATTGTTCTATTATATATTTGTCAAAAGGCTGAAAGCACGTTAATTTTATAAATCAATGCTGTATTCGATTAAAAGTAGGTATACGTAAAAAAGTAAGTATAAAAAAAAATTTTTATTTATTAAGTTGTAAGTGTTTTGACAATGCAGTGATGAATTTTTAAATAGATACAGCTGAGTTGTACGACACTATGATTTTTTAATTTAGTAAATATTTCTTCAGAACCAATAAATCAATACTTCACAATGACTTCTCAATGACTTCAAATTCACTATCGATTCAACATGTTCGTCTATGAATATTAAATGAGCACCGCAGATGCATTTAAATTGTACTTATTCATTATTTCTCTGAAGCTAGTAGCGAAGGATTTATCGACAAATCTGCATTACTCACAGTGAGGAACTTGCACACCAGCGGCATATACAGGATCGTGTATTAAGAAATTAAAGACAAAAAAAAAATCGATATCGAAGGACGAGCATACGATAATCGAGCATTTCGCGCCTAAATTCATTCTCTTAATACAGTCGTTATGTTTTTCCCTTACACTTAATTGAAATTTTTTTGCGGGAATCCCCAAAGCTCTTACGTTACCCATCTATCGCGCGTTATTCGTCGTATTTTCAGTAGTTCTCTCTAATTAAATTCGTCAATGGGTGCTTTTTTTTTTTTAAATACAAATCTGGCTTTTAGCACTGTATTAAAAAAAATAAACAAAAGATTTAAAGCAATAAAAAATGTAAATAAACTATGTTCGCAAATTTGTGGTTTGCTGGTTTATTATTAAGTGAAGTTCGGCAAAATTTAATGCGTTTCAAAATTTGTTCTGCTGGAATTGCGTATAGAAATCACAAGTGCGGCCGTATATGCCTATATATATATGCACGGTGTGTAAGTATAGCGTGACGCGACAATCGCGACGCCTATGCACTCGCTGTTGCATTTCGGCTAAAATAAGTCTGTGTTATTGACTACACACGCCGATCGCTCGCCATCTTCGTACGCTCTCTGAGCTACTCGTGCGCGTATTTTATATTATCATAACGCAGGTTGTAAAGACACTTCGCTGTATATTATATATTTAACCGACTCGAACTATGTAACTATATATTTCTAGCTTACGTAGCTTAAATATAGGGGATAATAAAGGAGACTGTACGTTTGAGGGAATGCGAGGTTCGGTGGAAATTTTATTCTTGAAATATTGACTTGTCCTTTGAATTAACCATCGTCCCCCCCCTCCCTCGTCAAAAGTAGATATGTCTCTGAAAAAGTTTATCCGACTTCGCAACATGCTCAATTTAATTACTAATTGCAATTTGCAAGTATATGATTACGATAAAAGTCGGATGGTCTTTATAAACTCTGAGATATTATAATAATTATGTTCGCTAGCGAATAATAATGATGAGTTGGCACGTTGAATCAGGAACGAATCCGTCGCCCAAACGTCGTAGCTTCACCTTGTGAATTTTAACGATTCTTCCCGCACAAAGAAATCGAAAGTTAATGATGTATTTGGCTAAAATACGATAACTTAAAAGATAAATAACAATGATAATTTGTGGAATTATTGAAAGTGGAGAGGAAACTCCCGAAAAATCCAGCTGGACGGGGATTCGAACTCTCGATGGCCATTCGCCGGCCACCGCCGAGAACGGCATTGTCTCCGGTTACTGCGCGCGCCCCGGGTCCCGCGACTCCCATACCGCGCATGCCCGTCGACCGCGCGCGCACGGAAAAAGGAGGCGGAGAGGCAGGCTAGACGGGAGCGAGAGAGAGAGAGAGAGAGAGAGAGAGAGAGTGGGAGTGAGAGGGAGGGCGACGGAGCAAAACAAACGGCCGCGAGTGTGGTCGAACTCTGGCGCCAAGTCAAGTCCCCGTGCCCCTCGCCAGCCCCTCGTCGCCCGTCGAGCGCGGGCGAGAATATGGGCGAGACCGAGGGTGCGGCCAGGGGAGCGCTGAATTTGATTAGGCGGGAGAGTAAGAGAGATAGCGAGATAGAGAGAGAGGGGAGAGAGAGAGAGAGAGAGAGAGAGAGAGAGAGAGAGAGATAGAGAGAGCGAGCGAGCGCCGACGACGATCGAGCGCTGACGCTGCAGCTGCTCTCCAGGAGAGATGTTTTGGAGCGGCGGCACGCTCGGGGTCTCTCGGGTGAGAATTGGATTCGGACTTTATTATTCGCGCGCCACGACGGGATCGAGCACACACGATATCGCACGCGCGCGCTCTTCTGTACTCTCTCTCTCTCTCCTCTCTCCTCTCTCTCTCTCTCTCTCTCTCTCTCGCTTCCTCTTTCTCTCTCTTTTCGCTTTTTACTTCTCCTTTGTGTATAATAAAGGCGCGAGAGAGTGCCGGGCGTTTTTGCGCCGAGTCGCGGGCATTTAACGCCATATATATATATATATATATATATATATATATATATATATATATATATATATATATATATATGGCCGCCCGGTCGCGGAGGCCGTGCAAATTTATCGTTCGTTGCCGTGCGTGTATACGCATATGCGTATATGCATGCGGCGTAAGCGCGAATGAATACGTATGACGGAATTGATTCGCGCGTGTTAGGGAATGATATTTGCGGAGTCCCTTTGTTCTTTGGCTCTTGCGGAGCCCGCGTTTTATGTTTACAGTTGTCCTGATCTTTTTTTTTTTTTTTTTTTTGATTTCTTTTTTTTAATTAATCCCGTTCCGTTTGGATGCCAATTCGTTCGTAGCCGTTGTTTTTCGATTTTTACCAATGTTTTTCCTTACTATTCGGTTTTTTTTTTTTTTAAGTAATATTATTTCATTCACAGCATAATATTGTAAGTAATCCACAAGTCACGAAAGCGGCTGATATGCGAATATTGCTATTTTTAGGTACAAACAAAAAATTCTTAAGAGTCTGCCGTATCGTTTAGCGCTGCTGAGATTTTACAATATTGGGAAGTAAATGTATGAGCTTATCGGTAAGCAAGGGGGGAGCGGGTGGGAATTGGAATTAACGGAGAAGTCCGGATGAGAAAGGCTTTTTTAGTCGGAAAATTTATTTAAAAATTTTCTTCATGCGTAAAGTTCCATAGGGATGAGAAGGGATGGCCGGATTAAAAAAATTAGGCTAATTTATTTTAATAGCCTCGAGGTCCTGCATATTTTTAACGTCTAAGGGAGGTACAGGCGGCTTTTCAAGCTTTCTAAAGCTTCCGAGAGGTCGAAGCGAGATTAAACGATGATGTCGTATCGAGCTTGAGTTAAAGGATCGAATTCATCCGCTGGCCAAATAATTTCCGACGCGGAGAGCTCAATACCTGACCTTGGCTCGAAGCTGAAGCGAGGCTCGATAATCGGAATCCAAATTGAGCGAGACATTTTCATATTTCTGGAACGGCGTGTCAAAGCGGATTCCGGAGGAGCAAAAAGTGCTATGTACAATGTCGCGGTGCACGGGGACTCAGAGGTGGGCACTGAATGCGGACCGTCGCTCGGAGAAGTTCAAGGATCGCGGGAATTGTTATTTTTACTGTCTTTTTCTTTCTCTTTTCTTTTTTTTTTTTTTTTTTTTTGTTTTGGCAGATGAAAATCCAATTTTTGATTTCGACGGCGAGACTGCGAAAAGAACGCCGCGATTCGGCAAAAGTTTTGACAAGCGTATATGTGCAGGCTGGGAAAAAATTCTAAAGAAGGAGGAGCTTTAGACAATCGATTGGGGGAGACGAGAGGAAGATTATGGAGGATTTATCAGATGATAACTTTCTCTGAATTATTGATTGAATTGTTCCTTTATTCGGGTTTTGCATTAAAGATTAATACAGTAAATTTTGCGAAGCTCACCCCATCACTGCCGCCGGGTAAATTTATTTGTTTAACTATAAGCTGTTTGTGTTTATTAACTCTTTCAATCGTCGAATATTTAATCGCGCGTTGAGCCACTCTTTGTAACTGACAAAGCAAATTAGTAATTCAATTTGTTTTTTTTTCTCCTTTTAATTATATTACACAGCCCAAGTTTGTTTGATTTTTTTTTTTTTTATTAATGAAAGACCAATCATTTTTGTACTCAATTAGTCGATATAGTAAAATCCGTAGCGTTATAGACGAAAATTCCAATAAAAATTTAATGAAAATTGTTTATATAGCATTACTTTATGAAACAAAAAAAAAAAAAAAATCGGAGGAAAACAAATTAATAAATTGCCTCTCCGTCGAGCACAATTATTTTATACATCATCGATACGGAGAGACATACGTGAATGCGTTTCCCAAGATTCCAATAGATGCAATAACTATTCGAATTATATTGCACATAATTTTGCACCAAGTCCGTTATTAATTATTATATTATTCGGCAAATGAAAGCCAAATATGGAATCCTAATCAACTGATATATATATATATATATATATATATATATATATATATATATATATATATAGAATGTATATTAAACCTT
>JACCIC010000104.1:630000-677500 GCA_018907035.1 Sycobia sp. Sy_11
TTAATTATTGTGGAAGAAAATAACTTCATTGTTCTTGTAAATATTACTGTTCAATTAGTTGTATATATATTAATATTTTTTATCGAAAGAACAAAAAAATTATCAATCGATAAAAAGAAAAAAATTATGTTCAGTTAATAAAGTCGTTCCGTTTTCTGTGAGAGTCGTAGAAAACTATATACCATCGAGCAGACGATGCGACTGTAGCAGTCAAGCGCATTCGCGATTTTAGATAAACTGCGATAGTTAAGTACATTTGTACATAATATCAAACTACCGCAGATAAAAAATACTATAGTTATAGTCATAATCCTGATTCCTGACAGCTTAGTGATACGGTCAGCGTTTTTAGTTGTTAAAAAAAATAATTTTATATCTTAAAATACATATATATTTTATATTAGAAAGGTTTATTTAATTTCTTAAAAATACCTAAAATATTTTGATAACTACACTAAATTAATGTTGTAAATTGTTATTGGACTAAAGAAATCCGAATATCCTTTTTCTGATTCGCTGACTTTACTTTTTATGAGTCTCTGGCACTTCTGACAACTCCACTCGTCCAAATGTCTGATAATCGACATTGTAAATAATGGAGAATGGATATATTTAGATATTTATAAATTAGCATATTTTGCTTATTATTATTATTATTATTATTATTTATGGCTTTTGGTATTATTAAATTGATAAAAATAACTTTAGACCACTTAAACAACTTAATCGTACAAGATGTGGTTAGAATCATATTGGCCACATTGATTATCAGGAATACCGACAACGGTAAAATCTGCGGCGGCATTCTGGATAATATATAATTTAAAAATATATATTAATTCAATAAACCCTTACCTTCCTCTGTTTATGCATTTTATGTAAATCTGAATTTAAATTACAAATTTATTCAATCAAAACGATATTCTTTCTTTTAAAAATTCCATGTTTTTAACATCGTATATATATATATATATATATATATATATATATATATATATATATATGTATATTACATATATATATTTCAAATTTCAGTAAATGTATAAATACAAATTATTTTTAATGAAATTGATTGGATATTTATCAAATTAACATTTTATTTTTAACTATCGGAAATTGGGACTACATAAGTAGATAGGACAATCACAGAGCGTTACTTAAGGCGATGTCGGATGAAAAATTGACGAACATAATGCGAAGATTGTTGTATTTTCGATTAATTAATTTTGAAGCTGTGCGGAGAAACAAATTTGATTATGTAATCAGTAACTATCATTTAAAAACAGAATTAAAAAGGTGTAAAAGTTAGAATCGCGTATCGAACCGTTCGAATAATTGAATATTACGTAAGCTCCATAAAATTACAACATCGGTAGATAAATTAAATCTTGGAATTTTAGCATCAAGTTGGGGGATATAATGAAAAGTTCAATTAACATCAAGACATCTATTAGGCGTGTAGCTCTTTATCAATATCCTTCCGCTGACGTGAAGAAAATTCCATGATCTTTCGCACTCTTATTACTCTATAGCTTTTAATAAGTTTCGCGCTTTGCTTCTAATCATTTCAGTATTGAAACAGTGATGAAACTCCAAAATCTCAGTAATCTACGGAATGCTTTTGGTAAGTCCATGATATATAATTATCTCCATATTTATTATAGTTTTTTTCGTACAATCCTATGGGATGCATGCACAAATAGCATGCACAAATGGCGCACTGAAATTGCCGATATATCTATAGATACATACTGTAGTCGAAGGACGCACGAGCACAGCGCAGTACTGATTATCGATAAACTTTTGCAAAAGGAATTGGAAATTTCTATACAGTGCATTTTATCATTTATAAGTGACTTTTTCCACTTAAATTAACGCCAGTTGTACGCGGTCCCAGTCTCCAATGCAATGTGATATTTTTATTTCTATAAAAAGCCCCCCTCTTCTAATTGCATTTCTTCGCCGTGGTTTAAACCTAAACTCACCATCCCCATCTTCTGAAATTTCGCGCGTATATATATACATATATATGCTCATGGCCGCGATTTTTATTTTGATGCAGCGGCGCCCTCGTAGACGCGGTGGACATATTTTCTTTACCAATGTAATAGAACAAAATCTTATTTCCAAGACACGTTGTACGCACGTATTTATTGATAATAATGTTGTGGATATCCCATTACATACACACACGCGCACACAGTTTTTCGTTGATGGTCAATTGGAGATGTCCTCTTATTAGATCGCGTGTAAAAGGCGTCTACAGTAGATTCCGGGAAAAAAGTCAGATTTAATGTATTATATTTGTTGATTGTGTATCTATGAAGAATTTTACAGCATTATATTTGAGAAATTTTTTCGCTGTCGTTTATTTTATCGAGCAAAATCATGGCAAGTTTCCAGCCAAAAAAAGGGGTCATTTGCGGAAACGCTGCTTCTATTCATTAATATGAAGAAAAGGTGTAGCTGAGCTCTATCGTTTGCTTTCAGAAACTTATAGGTCGTGATGGTTTTGAAGTTATAGACAAGGATCTCTTCGGAAAGACGAAAAGTTTTAAAGATGGGAGACGTCGAACGGCGATTTTGTATGTTTGAAATGTTGCTGCAGCGATATAAAAATAAATCATGTTTGCAGCGTTTTATCGCTGGTGATAAAAGATGGATTTATTATGATAACCCTAAATGTACAAAATCGTAAACAAAGCCCGGCGAACCAGCCCAATCAAGGCCGAAACGAAATTTTCACGTACTAGGGTCATGCTCTACATATGGTGAGATCAAAAGGGTGCAGTATATTACGAATTGCTTCCGAGTGGCCAAACTATCAATGGACCATTGTACCCAACCTAATTTATTCGTTTGAAGCAAGCATTAGGGGAAAAACGGTTAGTATATGAGGCTAGACATGAGTCTGACATTATTCATCATTATAACGCTTGGCGACATTTTGCGGCTTCAGTCAAAAACTATTTGGAGAATAGTGGAAGGGAAATTTTTCCTCACCCGCCTTACAGTTCAAACTTTCACACCATTTGATCATCACCTGTTTCGAACATTGCAGAACACTCTTACGGGAATACGCTTCATTTCAGTCGATGAATCAAAAATTGGCTCGATACGTTCTTGGGCTCCAAAAACAAGAAATTTTTTTTGATCCGAAATTCATAAATTGTCATAAAGATGGGAAAAAGTTATAGCTTCCGATGGACGATAATTTTAATAAAGGATATGTAATCATTTTTCATAATAAAACCTCATATTTTGAAAAAATACTTTTGCTTATATTTATATCTTGTTCACAAATCTCGAAAAGTTCGTGATTAATATATATATATATTGCATATGGCTTCTATGGAGAAAATTGTACTTTCGAGCTCGGACACTAGTAAAAGATGTCCAAATGTCTCGAGACGTCTTCTACAGAGAGTTTCCTATTCAGACGATAGAATAAGAAACTTTCCGTAGATGTTGTCACGTCATACCTGAACATCGATTCCTACCGACTAAACCCTATACTCTCCGGAGAAGTCATTCCAGAACACTGGAATACTGTCCGCCTCTAAAATTTAATGCTCAGGCCATACACTGCGCTCTGAATTTATTGATAAAGTAAAATGATTTTAAATCAAAAACATAGTCTATGTCCTTCAGTAGATAATATAGAATTATATTTTGAATTTAAGAGTAATCGGTTCAGCAGTTTTTTGTTTAACGTGTACAAATAAAAACACGCTTTATCTTTATAAATTAGTTTGATATGATATGGTATATATATATATATATATATATATATATATATATATATATATATACATACATACATATATACATATATACGTAAAGTCACGATTGAATTCAACGGCGTGAGTACGAGATCACGGATTTCGAGCGCCTTTATCGACCCAAATTGCGCATTGAATAGAAAATCTTTATAAGCTCTCTCTCTCTCTCTCTCTCTCTCTTCGTTCTCGTTGCGATTGTATTAATGGCCGCGGTGCAATTGATAAAACGAAGCCCGTCCACGTGTTTGCGCTTTGGATGAATTTCTTCTTTTTTTTTTTTTGAACATATAGATTTTTAATGCTTCCGTTGCTGTTAAGGAACTCGTGGTATAAACCAATTTTTGTTTGTGGCCTTATTTAAACCATTGCCCTTATGCTAAGCGTTGCGACTTTTATTGTATCATTGAACTTTGCGCAATAATATATATATATATATTATGTATAAAAAACCAAATTTATTAAATAAAACAATATAATTAGATTTTTTTAGTTTCGAGTATAACTATTTATTCGACTATATATCGATGGCTAACACTTGAAGGAAGCGTTTAATTTGTCTTTTTTTCTATTGTTTTTGTTACATTTACGGGCCCGTATTCGAAGTTTGTTGGATTGCGAGGATATTTTCCGGACTCGCAGTCGGCTTATAACGCAAATTTCATAGCAAGTGAAATTTGTTTGTCTTAGCGCCCGTTCACTTTTTATCGCCGGCACTGCGAAAGTGAGAAACATTCACGGGCAAAACTAACAAGTTTTCTTCTCCACGGAATAAATGCCAACGTGTTTTGCTTATTATAATACTAAGAAATACAATAATTCTCTAATTTATATGCTTGCAAATACATGATTTTTTTTTTCTCTTCTCACGCTGAAAAGGTACTTTTAATTAGAAATGAATAGCTTTTTTGTTGTCTTTGTTGTTATTATTAAGTTTTCAGTTCGTGTACACTATATCATATATCATCGTAAATTATATTTTTTTCTTCTTCATTGTAAACCCACTGATTTGCGTACGAGGGTACGAAAATATCAATTTTCCCATAATTTTATTATTGTTATCGTATCGAATTGAAGGTTTTTACGTATTCAGATTTTCCTGATATTATCTGTAATAAGAGCGAAAAAAGCGTACGTGCGCGCAGATGTTGTTTACATACGAGAATACACCGTAAATGAACTAATACGAGCGTACACACCGGTGCTCGTGCTCATTTTCACCGATTGTATATAATTAAAGCGAATTGATAAAGGTTACGTGTATGCCCCAATTGTATATTTGCTTTAACGTCAATTTTTTTTTTCTTCGCCATTTTGATTATTAGATTACGCGTAACAGAAAGCTGGAGCTAGATTTGAAAACATCGCTACACAGTTAACCGATATACGTTCAAATATTCAGTATACAGCTGCAAGACAGTAAAACGTGATTTTTTTGGAATTGCTAGCGGAACAACCTTTTTTGTTGTTGTTTTTTTTATCGTTCTTGCTTCTGTGTCTGCGCTTTTCATAATTTATCTTACAGTTAAATATATATAAATATAATGGCATAATCGTTTGATTAATATTTGCTTTATCCAAAGAGGAGCAACTACGTGTTTTAACGTAAGGTCGAGAAGATCTGTATATGTAGAAAAATACGTTTCGGCAAACAGAGATTCAGATGTTTTTCAATTATTCCTATAGTAATGAAATGAGACTGGATCCGTTTTTTGTTGTATAGTATACGCAAATTCAATCTAATTTTTTTCCAATCACGATATAGAAAGAGTGTCGTCGGACATATATATATATATATATATATATATATATATATATATATATATATATATATATATAGGTCTATGGGGCCATGATCATTTTTAGTGAAATGGCGATGGGGGCGCGATTACTGATTCGTTGGTTACTAAAAGAAATATTTATATAATTTATTGACGATAGTAGCTTACATATATAAAAAAATGAAATCAAAATGTTTAAGTATTTTTATTTCTCATTTTTTTTGGAACTGCAATGTTCTTACGTAGATTAGATTCGCTATTTAAGATGGAAAGATAATTTGATAATATTTTGAGAACAATGATCGAATATTATAAATTGGAAATGAGTCTCGGCAATCGACGTTTGTTGCTTCTATGCAATTATAGCTATCGTAATGTTCAAAAAAGAAATCTGAAGAAAATTTTTAATATTTGATAATGACGGACGTGTTCTATGTTTTTTTTTCACCAGTCTAGCAAAAAGTAATATCTTGTAATATAAATTACAGATGCAAATTTCGTTATCTCATAATATGCCCCAGAATAATATCAAGTAATTTCGTTCATTGTGAAGTGTCTTAGCTCGCCGTAAGTGGTTCTACCTTTTTCATATTCACGTAATACACTTAGGTCTGCAAGCTTTTCCAATTTTTCTTAAATCTAATCCTTCGATTTTTCTCTGACATGTACGACTCGTAAAACAAGAACAAAATATTTGTAGATCGATTATGATGCTCTCAATATACATTGTAATAAAACGAATAAATTTAACGTCAAAACGAATTCTTAGTTCTTTTTTCGGAGAACATTTTTAAATAAACCTGTTACATAAAAACTACACTATAAACTATAAACCATAATATTACATTTTATAAAGAATAAAATATAATTCCAATTTCAAGCGAAAATCTGTATAGAGTTTAAGAATCGATTTATCCTGGCGTTTGGTTCGATATTATACTTTAATTGCAAAGTTTTATTTCTTTTTTTTTGTCTGAGAACAATGAGATTCTTTCAGGGCCCCCAAGGAGTCTTAGGGCCAGAGCCCCAATTTTATTTTAGGGCGACACTGCAGTGCAGCACGTTTTTTAGAGAGATGCCGTCTCTCAATAAATCAAGCGACGCTCGATGATCGAATCACCAAGTTGCGACCTGACCGTTGCCCGAGGCCTGACGATCCAGTAGTAACGGGCAGAACAGCCAGACGACGGCGATGACAACGAGCGCACGTTTCCCGATATATAATGCGAAGTGCCCGCGCGCGACCGACTTCGTGGCCGTCCCCTTACCCACCGAGGCGAGCATGCATAGAACCCCCGCCCTCCCGACCCACACGCGAGATACACACACCAGCCTAGTCCGGCGTTCGAGAGCGACAGTAGCCGGGCGCGCGGTAATATATACGCGGCGAGTCTCCCCGGCGACTCCGACATCCAGAGACGCAGGCGCGCGCGCTCACACAGATACGCATACAAAAACACCGAGAGAAAGAGATCGAGGGGGAGAGAGAGAGAGAGAGAGAGAGAGAGAGAGAGAGAGAGAGAGAGAGAGGGGGGGAGGGAGAGAGAGTGAGAGAGGCTGCTACCCACACCGGCGCACACGCGCTCGCGCACGCCTCGACGAGGGTGGGGGGCGGTCGACTCGAGGGGGCTCTCCGGCTCGCCCGTGCGCGCGGCGGCGGCGCGGCTCCGCGGCTGGCTCAGTGCGTTTCTACCCAAGATGGCAGACGGGCCGTCCGCTGAAGTTTCGTCGTTGCCATCCTCGTCGTCGTCATCGTCGTCCTACTCCTCGTCCTCGTCCTCCTCGTCCTCCTCCTCCTCCTCCTCCTCCCCCGCGTCCACCTCTAACGCAGCAGCAGGTTCCGGGGGAGCGGCAGCGGGGGGCGGCGCCCCGTCGTCGACGACGGGCTCGGGCACGGCCAGCGAGGGCGGCGGCGGGGGCACCGCCGTCGCCCCGGCCCGGGTGCCGCGCGAGCGTCACAAACGAGCGGCTGCCGCGGTGGCGGCGACGACGACGACGACGACGACGTCGACCACGGGAGCGGGCAAGCGCCACTCGTCGAGCGACGAGCCGAGGCGCCTCGCCACGGCCGAGCGCCGGGGCACGAGGCAGCACTCCCTGGAGCTCATGATGGGCGGTCTCAGGTCCGGGCAGGGCGACGGCGAGGAGCACCAGCAGCAGCTGTTACAGCAGCAGCACCACCACCACCCGGGCGGGCTGAAGATCGGGAGTGCGGTGGTGCTGGTCGAGCGCAGTGAAATCGCGACGATCGAGAATCGAAAGAAGCTGAAGGTGTCCCATTCGGGCGGCGTTACTAGTAGCAGCAGTAGTGTCAGCGTTAATATTAATAATAATAATAATCATCATCATCATAATAATAGTAGCTTTATTAGCAATAGCAGTGGCAATAATAATAATAATAATAGCTGCGTCGTCGGGCCGGCGGCCGGTGCGAGCGGCGGTGGCGGCAGTGCCGGTGCCGTCGTTGGTGGTGCTGGTGGTGCTGTTGTTGTTGTTGGTGGTGGCGGTGCTGGTGATGGTGGTGTTGGTGGTGGTCCGCTCCGCAAGGAGGCCAAGAAGGATAAGGATCCTAAGGATAAGGTGGGTGATGCTGTACGCGGTGTTGTGGCCTCGAGCGCTGGTGCCGGTGACGAGGATGATGATGATGTTGATGTGATTATGAACCTGCCGCAGGACAATCAGCAGTCGCAACAGCAGCAGCAGCAGCAACAGCAGCAGCAACAGCCACCCAGGAAGGCGACGAGGGCTGCCTTGGCGGAGGCTAGAAAGGCGAATAAGCAACAGCAGCAACTTCAGCAGCAGCAGCAGCAGCAGCAGCAGAAGGGCAATCATCAGGTCAAATCCCAGGTGAACGGGAGCGGCGACAACCTGGCCACGGTCGGGCCCTGCGCGAAGAAGCGCTGCGCCGATCGATACGACAGCTCCGAGAGTTCCGACAGGTAGGGGCTTACACGTATACGTGTACGTCTATATACGCCGACGCTATAGATCGTAACGTTGACGGGCTGCGAGAATGGCTCTTTTCTTTTTTTTTTTTTTTTATATCTCTTTGGCGGGGCAGCGTCGATTCTTAACCTTATAGAGTTCCATTCTATCGAATCTTCTTCCTGGGCCAATGACAATTGGATTTCACGCTCGAGCGTGTCCGCCTCGAATAAAACAAATTTTGACCAACGAAGCTTTTATGTATGGAAACTATTGCAACCGAATAGGATTCCATTGAGAATGCATTAGCAGATATGGACAGACGGTCGTATTGCATATTATTATTTGCGCGAAGCTTGAAATTGTGACTTTGTCCATACGTGTGTTTTTACATAAACACGCTCGGCCACATACATTCGCACAAAGTGCAAACGACACCTGTGCTACGCTCAACGTATACACGTAGACGCACGCATACACACGGACGAACTCGAGGTTTTTCTGGACGGCTGATTCACTTGCGCGCGCGCGCGCCAATATCCTTTGTTATTAAATACATGTACCCCCGGCGGGAGCGCGATTACGACACCTCGGATGCGCGTGCAGTTCTTTATTTTCGCCATACAAGCCATTTATGTATATTGAGTATGAGTAAATTCTAAATCGCGATTTCTTTTATAATACGCCGAGGCGCGCGAGCTACACAGAGCCAGCTCTTGGAACTAATTATAGTTTTGCGTGGGTTCTACACAGGGTATCGTAAAAAGCTACGCGAAGGTTATTATTGTTGTTATTTTAGCCAATTGGTTGATTAGACCTGGTTGGAATTTCAGGCTGAGAATCGCGGGGTGACATTTTGAAGATGGCTGGAGAATCCTTTATGTTAATTCAGAATTATTTTTTTTTTTTTTGGACGATCATCATCGAAGGATTTTGGAGCATAGTTCAATGCCCCTACGTTTGGGCAATCATTGAGATAGAATAATACTGAAGATAGACCGGGGTACTTTGAAGATTGATCGGGTGGGCTTTTTGAAGTTAGAATCTCTTGCTGAAGAATCGCTGAATGATTATGTAGGATGATTGATTAATCCTTCATGGAATATTGTTCAAATATAATTTAACGCCGACGGTCGTCAAATGATTTTGTAGACGATTCTATCGCAAACCGTAACGAATTGGTTAAGCCGGAATTTAATGTTGATGAATCGCCAATAATATTTTCAAGGATTGATTGATTAAAGCCCGTAACGAATTGGCGAAGCTATAAGAGTCGAACGATGACAATACACAAAAGTGTCGACGAGAAGATTTGGTGAATGATCGAATAATCCTGTATACCGACTCGTTCGGTCGGAATTTAAATAAGCCAATGGTCGCACAAAGATATCGAAGATTAACGCACTATATATATATATATATATATATATATATATATATATATATATATGGCATTAGCCGGATTCTGTCAGTACTATATGCGTGGTTAGAAATTATGCCGCGATGCGAGTGGTCGGTCGGTCCGCGAATATCAAGCCGCCTCTCCAGAAATAGGCCAAAGCAAAGTAGCTAAACGATCCGCGGAACTGTAGTGGCGCTTGCTACATGTGTGTGGGTACGTATATATACGTGTACATGTATATACGGATACATAGAATAACTCGCTCGTGCGACTTTACAAAGGCGAAGAGAGGTCCCCCATACGAAAAAAAAAGAAACAAAAGTACTTAAACGGCAAACGTCCATCGGCTCTTTCTTTTCATTCATATTCCGATTCGTTAATTTTTGCGTCCCGCTTCGTTGGCCCCCTGAAAATTCTCTCTCTCTCTCTCTCTCTCTATTTCTCACTATCTGTCTCTCTCTCTTTCTCTCTCTCTCTCTCTCTCTCTCTCTCTGTATCTCTTTTATATATATGTCATATGAACGGTTCGATCGAGCGGCGATGGAGTGAAGAAAAAAAGAAGTTAGGTTACTCGATCATCGTACGGGTTTTGTTTTGATCCGTATTATAATATTATCCAAAAATCTCCTCTGTTGTCTCTTTGTTCGAAATAAAATAAAAAAGTAATATATATATATCTACATATGCAATCATTGCAGGTGGCCTTACGTTCGGGGATTTGCTGCGCCTGTATTATATATATTTAGTTGTTGGTTCGAGGATCTTTCGCATCGATATAATCTCGCGAAGATGTATATCCTCTGATATATATATATATATATACATACAGCCGAAGGAGAACAACAAATACTCCGCTGAATCATGCACGAAAACGGAGGAGTTCAGTATCTACCGATGCTTGATCCTCTCCCAGTGTGCTTGTTTCTGCATTCAATGCCTGTACATCTACATTCGCGCATATGCGTGTCCGTGTCTGCGCGCTCGTCGGAGGAATCAGAGAGCAACGCGTTTCTTCTTCTCCTCTATATCTCTTCTCTACCTCTCTGCTTAGAACGCGCACAACTCTCCCTTTTCTCCTGCCCACCTCTTTATGCAACTCTTTTTCTCATTTTCACGTTTGTCAAGATCCGCGTTGTTCTTTTTTCTTCTTCTTCTTTTTTTTTTTTTTTTTTTTTTGCTTTGTCCGCCGCTCTTTGTCGTTCCCAAACATTACTTTATGATAATAATAATAATAATAAAAAAAAAGGTCGACTCTACATTATTCTTAGGCTCCTTCCACTTACTCGAGAGGGATAGGGTGAATAAGAAAGGAAGACGGGGAAAAAAGAGCCAGACAAATTGAACTTTCTGCCTCTCGAGTTTCGTATATAAATATAGTAGCTGAATTAGAAATGGCATTGACTGCCGCGTTGCTTTGATAATTAATTAACACAATATACTCGAGACAATACTCCAGATTTATTCAAACAGATATTAGAACACGACTGGGATAGCTGCGCGATTGTCAACCTACATAATAAAACGTTTACTTTCGCATCGAAAAATCAATTTCAATGCTCGAGCTCAGCAGCCTTTTGAACACACAAATTTAACAAGAATCGCCGGTTTACGCGCAAAGCGATAAAACTTTTTATCGGCTGTATAAATATGCCTGTATGTATAAATAATTAATCGGCAATATTTGTTCATTAAATCCTGAAAATGTCATACGTATCAATGAAAGACGCTGCCCCTTGAAAAAGTCAATCACAGACGTGTCGTTGCTTTATACGCGCGCAGCGCGTACGTATAATAATCGAGAGCGTCGGACAATTTGCTTTATCGCTTATATTGGCTGTCGACGCTTTGTATCGAAATATTCTATATATATAATCGACCGTATACATACAACTGATTGTTCGTCATTTATACTTTGCTAATTAGTAAATGTAGAGCGTGTTCACGTAATACTGTTATAT
Source organism: Sycobia sp. Sy_11 (assembly GCA_018907035.1). NCBI lineage: Eukaryota > Metazoa > Arthropoda > Insecta > Hymenoptera > Epichrysomallidae > Sycobia > Sycobia sp. Sy_11. Next base: position 641,846 of record JACCIC010000104.1, read on the forward strand.
ATATATATATATATATATATATATATATATATGTATGTATATATATATATGTACAAGTGATAAAAGTATCGTTATTGCTATATATACACATATATGTAGATGTAGAACGAACGTATATAGTAATATTATTAATATGGAACCGAAATACATCACTTTCTTTATTCCGCGAGCGGTGCAGAGACGAAAACTAGTAATGCATAAATTAGCAAACTTATAGTGACGTGTATGTGTGTGTGTGTGTGTGTGTGTGTGTGTGTATGTATGTAAGACGGGAAACTGTATTGTCGTTGCGGAGATCGCCGGAAGTCGACGCGAACCGCATTTACATCTATCATGTACATATGCCGATACAAATTTCTTATATATATATATATATATATATATATATATATATATATATATATATATATCGATATTCTAAGCGCACAACGGACATCATACATTATACTTACGAGCTCTCAAGGTTTGTTTCTATGCGCGCTTGTGCGCGCCTGCGTATACTCCGAGGACGTATTATATACACGTATTGTATACACTCGTATATAAATATTCGCCAGCTTAATTTACTCCGATTTATATTTATGTCATTTGTCGATGCTCCGTTTTGACACAAACATTGTTCATCGCGTCAGAAAGTGTGTCTTCTAATATCTCTCTTCCAATCCTTTGTCTTTCTTTTTCTACGTCTCTCTCTCTCTCTCTCTCTCTTTCTCGGCCTCTTAGTTTTTGCTCCGCGAGATGCCCGCATTAAAACGTTGAATTTACATTAAACCGGCTTTTATACTGTAGAGATTGTTATCTACTTATGCGAGCGATTCTAATGAGTTTTCCAGTTATAACACGCGGGAAATGTTTAGAAAAACGTTTAGGCGAATATATATATATGTATATATATATATATATATATATATATATATATATATATATATATAGCTCGGGGCAGCTTTTGAATTAATTTTAGAAAGTATAACTTTGGCACGACTAGCACTGTGCGTGCGAGTTTTATTTCACTTTCCTTGTGTGTTTCCACGTCACGAAACATTTCCAACGACAAATTTGATAGAGAGAGAGAGAGAGAGAGAGAGAGAGAGAGAGGAGAGAGAGTCCGACGGCACGGCATATTTTAGAACAGCTGTAAGAAAGATACAGAGAGTAAAAGAGACGGAGATAGCCTATTGCGGTGACATTGACGCAACCACGCCAATTCCATATTTGTTCCCTGCGAAGTTTTCCCGTCTCTCTCTCTCTCTCTCTCTCTCTCTCTCTCTCTCTTTCTTTCAATTGAAGTAATCATGGGACTTTCGTTCAACGCACGTAATCGACATTCTGCGTGCCATTTCTACTGTACTTCACCCGTGCACACCACCTCCTCTTAATGCTACGGAGGCTCCAAGAATTACGTCACCCAATTCCAGTAGTTCTCCTAAGCTCGTAATTATTTTTTTCCCGATCCGTCAGCTGTACAAAGTATATAAATATGCAATTCTCGGCTCGACGCTACCGGCCGGAATGTATTTACCGCTTTTGCGGGCCAACCACGTGTGAATTATCATCGCGTCATTTATAGATAAAGTAAACTAGGTTAAGTCATTTATACACATATATATCTGTGTAAACACTTTGGAAAAACGATTTCACGCTTAATTATAATGAGAAGTCTGCCGAGCGGCTTTCAATTGCATATGCTATACAATTATAATCGCTAATGGCACGTTTCGTTAATAATTCTAGGATTCTGACGTCGATCGAATTTTCGTAAAAAATTCTTGACCAAAATTCACCGTTCTTGACATTACCCTTTATGTAACGTAGCCTTGCTGTAATTGATCCCCTTCAAATCAGCTCGCAAGCTCGTATAATTTGCAGCGTACCGCGTATAGAAAATGTTAGATAGCCAATCTTTAACAACAACAACAACAACAACAACAACAACAGCCACAAAAAATCACTTCTATACGTAATGAATTAACTTACGCAGTGTTCTCGTGCAGTATATATATATATATATATATATATATATATATATATATATATATATACATAAAAAGCATACTCCGATCACGGCAGAGCTGAGAACCAAAAAAAAACATCGAATTCTAAAGTTGAGAAAAAAATTATTGCTATCTAATCGCCATCCTCGGTCACGTACGGCACACATGCGAAGACGAACAGATATACGCGGCATTGAAACATATAACCATATATATATATATATATATATATATATATATATATATATATATATATATTAAAAATGCCGCCAGATATATTTTTGCATCGGAGAAAACGTGAATGATTTTATAATAATTACAGCAATTTGACTTTCTTATTTTTATAACATTAGTTTTTTATAAGTTTTTATAAGAAAGTCATATCTGCATATAATTACATTATATAAAGTATAACTTTCAGTATATTATAATACATTATTGGTATTTTCAACTTGAGTTGTCCATAGAGAGCCTCGACAAAAAATAAAACTGAAGTCAAGCGATAATTGAAGAAAGAGGTCTTTTTATAATCTTAACAGTATAAATGTTCAATTACATGTAAAAGACAATTATTAATTTTAAGAGCAGTTAAAGCACTTAAAATCAAGTGTCCGCGAATTCTAAGTTTATAATTATTATTAAAATTTTTTGTTCATATTCCAATATTCGAAGATAACCGACGAAATAACCTTAGATATTGTATTTTTTAGCAGATACCCTTCTAGTTTTCTTGGTTATCCTCGTAATCTTTAAATTGTTAATAAAAATTCTTAATAAAAATATCATAACAATTTTCAGTATTCTCTTTTCGATATTTTTCTAGATTCTCATGTATCAGCGATATTGATTTTGATTAATTTTATGTTAATACACCGATTTTCAATCATTTAATATGTCAATAATTTGTCCGGACAATAAAATATCATAGTATTTTTTTCATTGCTTAAACTGTTGATTATTTGAAGTGAACTTGAATTTTGTTAAATAGAATATTGATTTAGACGTGAAAAGTTACGATCTCATTAAGTTCGATTTTCATCGATTTCATAATACGAAAATAAAATAGATATTCATCGTTAAGTAGCAACGTTACAGGCGTATTACATTAGTTTTCTTTTGAAACGTATCATAATATCCTTTGTAGTTTTACCTCGGACATCAAAGGACTTACGTTGGAAGATTCAAATGATTTCCTGAAAATTTTAATTTCAATTCTCGATTTTCTCTAGAACTAATTCAGTGAAATTTTGACTGATTCGTTTACCGGTTATCCATTTTTACTGCAAATCAGTAATTTTGATCGGTTTCCGCACTGGATAAGCCATGGAATAATGACTGATTAACCGGTTCAAAATTCACTGTTCTTTAGCTGTAGGATATTGTTCACTAATTCAGATTTAGAATAATGTAAATGATAATTAATGTATGAAGAATCTGTAAAATAGTTATCTTAACCATTTGTTTTTTTGAAAGCTCGAAGAACGCTGATCAATAAAACGAGCCGATTTAATCGTTAATCTTTTACTAAAATATGAGCGATTATTCAAAGTTATTAATTACATCGATAAACAATCGACGAATAAGTAGTTGATTTTTGCCTTATATAATACAATTGTCGTTCGTAGCCGCTGAGCATCATAATGCAAGTTCGCTTCAATTCGAATTTATATGTATGGAAATTTTAAAATGTATAAAAACCTCAGAGTGCATAATTACCTGTTCAATATTTTACCACAATTGACTGTACGCGTCAAACTGGCCATTCTTGTGCGTAAATATTTATATACATATAAAAAACCGTACGCAAGTTTTACGCGTGTTCGTGTAGCTCCCATTCGAAAACGTCATATTTACCTTGTGTGTTTTCGCTCACACACACACACACACGCACACACACACGCACACACGCACACACACACATACACACAAGTTTATTTTGCAAGAAGTATAGACGTGGCCATTGAAAAAGCGTATTTGTCTATACATATATATCACATGCATCTGTGTGTGCCTGTAATCGCGAACATAACCTCGTTTCTTTAGCTTCGTACCCATGTAGATATAACTTTAAGAGCGATCGTAAGATATATATATATATATATATATATATATATATATATATATATAGCCCGCGTATACCATGCGTCGCGTGAGAGCGCGACGCTTCACAAAACCAAAACGCGAGGGGACGAGGGGAAAAAGAAGTCTCTTTGAGGCTATACACATATCGAGGGCTAGAACGGCGCAACGTTGGGCGGCGCCGCGTTAAATATTTCAGCGGGGAGCGTCGTCGCCGCGGTGCAGTCCCCAGGAGATATTTGGAGTCGCGCGATATATGTATATAATCGTATACGAACGACCCGTGATCTCAGCTGTCGAGAAGAGCGAAACGAGAGTCACATGTAACATTGCGATGAGCAAAAAGAATATAGAATTATAGATATAGTACGAGCTTTGCTCTGATGTTCCCTGTCAGTGTATAATCGATGGTTATTAGAGCAGATCCGTGTGCACCCGTTGCGCGGCACTGCAGTGGAATGGTCGGACTTCAATCGAAGATTCTACACAAGTGAACAAAATTCCCATCCTAGTTTAGCGAACTTTCGCCTATTATTCGAATCAAGCTGTAAAAGTAGTTAAAAATCCCATTGAATAATTATCAGTTAATAATTGCCAGAAAAATCACATTAAAGACTTAAATTTTTAAATGTATATAAATATATATATATATATATATATATATATATATATATATATATATATATAAATATATACATACACGCTATATTTATAATTTATACAACTGTAAAAATTTTATACACACATTGGCACTTAAAGATCTAGGCCTTATCTATGTAACCTATTTTATTTTGATGGTATATTATGCATCGTTATTTTTCGAAACGTATTATTACATATTTCTTTCCTCGACTTGATACGAATTTAACAATATAGTAATTACGATACGAATTGTGATCGCTGATTTTACCACTAATAGGGCATCAAAAGAAAAATCAAAAATATCCACGGCTTCGGTATAATAATAACTCTATACATATCTATATACAGCTCGCGAGACTTTCCTGAGTGACTATATTTAAGGCAAAAACCGTCACGTCAAATTTATCCCCACTTGACAAACCCACTTGACTACATATGGAATTTTACTATTGTACATTTCATTTTATGTACAATTTTTCTTTTTTTACAAATAAACTTTATACTTTCTCTCTCTCTCTCTCTCTCTCTCTCTCTCTCTCTCTCTCTCTCTCTCTCTCTCTCTTCCCTTTTTCTTCCTCTATGCAAGTGAAATGTTAATTTATGCTCGTTTCACTAATGTATTTTTCATTTCTACTTTTACTTTCGAGTACATTATACTTTAAAACGTGATACTGGAAATAATAAATTCTTATTTGGTTTTTATGCAAGTCGTAGTGAAAATCTAGATAATGATAACATATATATACCAGACTCATTTAGAGATATTGTCGTTCAATTAAATTTTCGGCCCAAATTCCTTCACGATGTTTCTCCCTTATATATTTTTTAATCGACCAACCGTTTATACATACATATATAGCGGAATTTTAATCTGAAAAAAGAAGCACGGGACAGTCGTGATTGGATTCTCGCCTGTCCCTCCTCACTCCCCTCGCTTCGAGTATTTTCGCGCCGAGAGACGCGCGCGCACACCTTAACCTCCGAACACACGAGACTCTCGGAATTATCCTCTCGCGCGCCACGCGCTCTGCATGGAAATCGCGGCTAATCGTCAGCGCAGTCGCGCCTTTCGTCGTCTCTGTCTCCGGCACTCTCGCGACCTCCTCCTTTTCCTGCACATCTGTGTGTGTGTGTGTGTGTGTGTGTGTGTGTGTATGCGTGTACACTTCCTCTTTCTATGCATATACACGTACACTACTCAGGCGCTCTCTTAGCGTATATATGCCATGATACGTCTATGTATATGTACATAGCCACATATATATATATATATATATATATATATATATATATATATATATACGTACACCAGCGGTCGCGGCCGATAGCTCGCTGTCCTGAGGTCGTTGAACGTAACTAGCGCGTATACGTATATATACATTTTCGGAGCGTGGGAAATCGCGCGTCTCTGCTCCTCTCGCTCTTTATACCTCACTATTCTGCGCCCTCCCTCTCGCTCTCTCTCTCTCTCTCTCTCTCTCTCTCTCTCTCTCTCTTTCTCTATCCGGTCTTGTTCTTCTTCGCCATCAGAAAATATCAATGCACGCGCGCCAGGGGCTTTTTGTGCCGATTTTTCGCGAAGATCATCGATTGGCTGAAAAACGGAGGAGGGAAGAAGAGGAAGATCAGGGAAGACTTTTCTATTGGAGAAGAGCGTATCTCTCGTAATTATATATATATATATATATATATATATATATATATATATATATATATCCTCGAGGAGGGGGGGGGGGGCTAGGCGCCAGCAGCGACCGGCACTGTCGTTTGCGTCTCGGACCACGCATTAAGACACGTATAAAATGCTCTCGATATTAGAGCTTGACTTTTTCCTCTCTGCCCTTTTACTCTACTTTGTCTCTCGTTTTCTCTCTCACTCTCTCTCTCTCTCTCTCTCTCTCTCTCTCTCTCGCTCTCTCTCTCTCTCTCTCTCTCTCCCTCTCTCTATCTATCGGTCTGTGCATTTTTCATCAGAGCTGGCAAACGGTTTTTATTGTTTTATTGCAATCTGTTGCTACCGTGAACTTTGCCGAACAGCCTCCCTGGAATGCATATACCAGTTCCATGTATTGCGAGTCTCTCCGAACTTAGAGAGATTACGCACAAACTACGCGCACGCGCGCACACGGAACTCGAAAAAAGTGTTTAAAGCAGAAAGAGGTTAAAAGTGATATGGGAATAATCTTTACTCAGTTTCAGCTTTATGGCGTACTCATTTTTTTTTTTATTTAATACTTTTCTAAGTCGTGTTTCTGGATTTTAATTTATTATTAAATATTGAGAAATTTCGAGATTCTAGAACTGACAGATATGGTAATTAAATTTTAAAACTTATTTCCATCCTACGCGCATTATATTCTAGCAAGAGTGAGATCATCCCGGATGATACAATTATCTACACATACCACATAAATATATATACACGAATATATATATATATATATATATATATATATATATATATGTATATGTACATATATATCATTGTGAAAGTGTGATTTTTCCAATTCAATTTGATCAGATTTGCTAATTTAGTTCTGAAAAAAAAAATTATACTCATAAAGTTATTCTCATAAAAAAATTTTCTATTTCTAAGCCGTTGGTTGATCTCTTACATCTCGGACGAACGCAGCGTCTATCGCAGGTATAATCTTTTACCGAACGAGCGGAAATTTGGAAAGAGTAGCCAAATAACCGATTCGTATGCCTACGTGACTCTCCGACCTATACAGAGTCCTCGCGCGAACGCTTATATACAGATATACGTTCCACGTCCGCTAGATCGGAGTGAAAAAGAACGGGAGAGCTAGAGAGTGGGGGTGAGATAGAGAAAGAGAGAGAGAGAGAGAGAGAGAGAGAGAGAGAGAGAAGGAGGTGCGAGAACCCAAATACGATACCAGAAGCGTAAAGGGACGAGTTTCAAGCAACAATGAAACACTGGGCGGGCATTGTGCTCTCCCTTCTTGTAATTCTTACGAGTGCGAGAGGGCTGGATAGACTGGTCAACTTGGTCTTGGCTGTGGTGTCCACAGCCCCTCCCCGCACTCGCCTTCCCACCTTCCCGCAACATCCACCAAGATTCCACCGGCAGAATGTGCGGCGCGTGCGCGCACCTCGAGACCCTCATTAGCACCTCTGCCTATATATACGGTACGCGTATTTGCATATATAGCTCCGAGGGCTTTTTTAACGCCGGGCAGCGACGGCTTCTTCAATGGCAAGGCGCCTAATGAAGCACCCTTTACCCTTCCTCACTACTGCAATGCCTCGCGTATGCCTCCTTGTCTGTGTGTGTGTGTGTGTGTGTGTGTGTGTGTGTGTGTGTGTGTGTGTGTGTGTGTTTGTGGAATATGCTTTCCTTCTCAATTGTCCATCGTTAATGTGTATACGTTCAATCGATTTTTGGGGTCTGAATATGCCGCTACACATATACCGGGATTAGGAAAACGCTAGGGAAGAATTTGAGAAGAAAAATTCTTGTTTGCCCAGTAAGGGGAGAGAACAGAGGCCACAAGAGTGGTCGCACGTGCGCGCGCGCACACAGACAGGCTCACGAATAAAGACTGATGAACTCAATAATTGATCGACCGCCATCTACTTGAGTGATGAAACCAATTTATAGCGTGAGCTATCATATACTTCGTCTCTGCTTTGCTTGATATAATTATAATACCTTGTAATGGAAAATGATTTTCTTCACGCAAGGCGTGAAAATTGTTATGCTTTGATTCAGGCCATCAATCTGTAATACTTATGAGTATCTAAAAATTCTTTTTTCTACGTGCATCCATATTTTCTAATAATAATGTTAATTGGCCACGTGAAAAGCAGTCTAATGGCAAAGTAAATTCTAATGTATTTAAATCTTTGACCCTGTCTGATACATTAATTTCACTTGCTTCAGTAATCGGAGTTCCATTCGTTATCGCAGCAAACGCCTAAACGTTTTCATTTAGCATATAAGCCAACGCGATAGTCAAGGCCAATGAGCGTGAATCTCATTCTGCGCATGCCTCGAAACCACGTATTCACGCATCGATGGTCTGATTAAATATAAAATCTCATTGAAATCGACTCGGTTAACCGTACACTTTACCTTTTCTCTTTTCCCATTTATATATACCTAGCAGTGAACGTTTAAATATATTCAAGCTAAAATCCGCGTGTAGCCACCTGGTGGCTGATGTGCCCCACTTCGTTAACCATTGTACGCTTCACCGGTTGATTCGAGTTCGCGAACGCGAAATAAACTACGAAATTTTTTTCTTCCGTAATATGTCATTACGTTTAAATCAGGCTTATTGTCCCGCGTTACTTTGCAATATCAAAATTGTATACTCTAAAAATTTTGTTTGTCATGAAACGAGCTTGCTTTGCCTAAAGTTAGAGCCTCTTGAAAATGACCTTTTTATAAATGTACATAAAGGCGCGCGCAAGCTGGCAATTCTACCTATATAACTTGCATCGTTCCATTCGTTCTCTTGAACCCTTTTCTCTTTTGAAACCAAGACAAAGAAGAAAAAGAAGAAGAAGAAGAAGAAGAAGAGAGAGAGAGAGAGAGAGAGGGAGAGATTGACAGGCCTGGAACTTTAGATGTTAGGTATAAAGTGACTAGTTCAGACGTTAAGCTCTATAGACATGACGAGTTGGAGGACGCCAATTTCGTCAAAGTTGTGCCAACTTTTTGCTAATGGAAGAGCGATATTCATGTGAGGGTGCGGAAGCGGGGATCGCGATTATACTTTTTTCAATGCTTAATAATGGTAAATTATCTTTCAAATTTTATTCAGCTGTAGTTTTACACTTTTCAGTCGTTGACTTCGATGCTTTTTCGACAAGCTGGTACATTATTAGCTAGAACGAGAACTAATGCAATAATTTTAAAAGAAAGCCGTTTTCTAATAGTAAATTCATAAGTATCAAAGAAGCATTCATTCTTCAATTATTATAGTTGATTTCACACAGAAATTCTCACCAGTACATGTCATAATCATATTTGCTGATATTGTACTTATACTATTACAATAATCTGTACATGCATTCTCTCATCTTCATAATCAGTTGAATTTAATAATAATAAAATAAAAAACTCTACACGTAATACACGTGCGTATTACGAGTATATAACCATATGCATGTGTATACATACATATATGTGCACACCGATGTATCGTAAAAACGAATAATACGATAGGTCGTTGTAGTTACAGCGGCTGATAAGGCTTCGGCAGCGTTGTCTTCTTATCGCGCACTACAGAAATATTATCAACGAAATTCGTGGAGTGCAAGCATTCGTGAAGATAAGAAGGTGGTGCGTGAATCTTCCTCGAGTATTATCTGTATATATGCATTTCACGTATTTTTATATACTGATTTTTTCGTGTTTTTTTTTTCGTTGGATATTTGTCCTCTGACAGTATCGTACAGAATTAGTTACGTCATTTTACTTTTCTCGAATTCAAATATGAATGAATGAACACGGGGATCGGTGTAAAGCGGTTATTAGGCGACATCAATTCTATTCGTGTGAATTATGAACACACTTTCGTCGTTATTATAATTTTGCTAATGAAAACGTGCTATTTTACAGTATAACGACCACTGCATAACATTTTAAGCCTTGCGCAAAGTAATCCGTCATCGTCATTTTATTCCGCCTTACAGTATTACATATCCATTTCATTGCTCTCGTATACATACGTACGCCGTATATACGGTGCACGAGACAGAGACAGAGAGAGAGAGAGAGAGAGAGAGAGGCTTAAAAAGCTCGTAATCGGGCAATATAATATGTAAAAAATTCACCCCCGCGATAAAACGCGCACGGGAGCTCCGTGTCAGCTCGTGCGATAAGAGAGCCGGAGCATATATAACGTAGGTCCAAGATAAGAAACTGCGACGGCTATTCACACCCAGTGCGCTTCAACATCATCAGGGGCGTTACTGCCAAATAGGCTAAAAAAAAGTCCTCAGATAGACGGAAATTGGAATCAAAGGAAAAAATCATTTTCATGTAGTACGAGTAGTAAGAGTCAGACTAAAAAGTACGTAGATTAACACAGGAAATCATTTTTTTTTTGTTTTTTTGGTAAAATGCGATTTTTTTATTCAATAATAGTTGCCTTTGTAAACAATACAAGGATTATAACGCTCATACAATCGTATGATTCTTACTGAACATTCCTTTGAAGTTTGGAAACACGAAAGCAGTCAGCGAAGATCAGATCTAAATAATACGGAATTGGAAAACCTTTTATATTACAATTTATGCAATTACTGTCGTAGTTTTAATTAATTTGCGACCCGATGCATTAACTTAACAAAGTATCTCATTTTTCTTCTTCAAATTGTATTGTTTTATCATTATTTTATCCCTTAAATGCTCCACCAGCCGTATGTAATAATCGCTGTTGACAGTCTCGCTCTCATCCAGACAACTGATGAATATAACAGCACGTACGTCCCAAAATACTAATGCCATAAGCTTACCCGCTGACTGTTGCGTCTTAGGGTCGACTTCATCACGTTCAGTCCACTCGGGAAAGTGTCGATTGGGGACTCTGTAGTATAGTGATTGCAGCGTGTCTTATCTCTTTTAACATATCTAAGGACAATTTTGTCTTCATTAGCAGGTTTGTCTTCATTGAATACGTTTGTTAAAGCAATTCGACTTTAAAATCGGGATTGATCATTATTAAACGATTCATATGTACGTTGGATAGTCCTCATTCTGCGAAGAAAACATCTATTGTACAATAAGTGATTATACGACAAGAATACTCTTTCAACTTTTTAGGCAAAATATATCTGCCAAATGTTTAACCTGCATAGTAAATGATCTATAGTTTACATTTCACTGACTTTTAAATATAGAAAAATAATACCTATACGATCGGCTTTATTTATATTAATTTTTACATTGAGTAGATTTATATCGCCGGTTGCAGATGTATCACAATTTTTCGAAAAAATTCTAATCTTTAATATCAGTAATGTATGATGGTATAGATGTAAATCTGATCATGCTATCTTTATATACTGCTCATTTACCACACTAGATTATAAAATTGCTGGAAGGACCGATTAACTCATTTCGGCTCGTTAGGGCTACTACCAGCTTAATGACGTATATTCTTTCAAGTATCTCACTTCATGCAAAAGTTTGCAAAATGATAAATGTTTTCAAAAAGAAGCAAATCAATGTACTTTCAAGAATCTAAAATTTTGTTTTAGATCTGTAGCCTATAACAGAACTCGCGAGTTTTCCAGAGCTTTTTGTCTCACCCCTCTCTTCGTAACATGTCAGGTCCTCACGATTTCATTAATTTTCGATTCTCTTTCCCTCTGCTCTCCCTACAATTTTTCTTCCATCAATGCCTCTCTCTCTCTCTCTCTCTCTCTCTCTCTCTCTCTCTCTCAATCATTCTTTTTCTCTTTCATTCTCGACTACTGTTCTTGTATGCGCATGAAAGAAATGTGCTCTCGGATAAAGGTATAAGAGAGGGGGGGCCGATAGGGTGAAACCATACGGCTCACCAATCCCGACTCTAACCTCATTACCGTGCCCCTATATGCCAAACGAGTCCCCCTCCTTCCACCTCCGAGGCTCGTGTGCCTGCGTGTGCGCCAATTATAGGCGTTCTTTCCTTCTTCCTCTCTCTCTCTCTCTTTCTCTATGTCTCTCTCTCTGTCCCTCTCCCTGTCTCTCTCTTGTATACACATACATACACATAGCACGCTCACTGATAAAGCAGCACGTCGCACACGGGGACAGGGAATCGGGAACGAGCTGATGAGCGCCGGCGATCTAGCTGCAGCTGTTGCTACAGGCACGGGGATATGCGCGACTGGCGATTCAGAGGCGTTATTTGTGCTCGATCGAATGGGCTGGTAAATGAAGATCCGAGAAAAATAGGTGATATCAAAATACAGACCTGGGATGGAGGAAACAGAAGTAAATAAGACAAAAATCTCATAGGATAATCACTGTACCAAATGAAACAGATCGTTAAAAATTTTAAGAAATTGACGAATTCGACGAAACTCAAGTTTTAAAATTCAAATTGACATAAGAAAACAACTTTCGCTGATTTAAAACACATTATTATAGCAATCAATTATACATTTTCTATCGAAAAGATAATTTTAAATATAAAATCTGATCGATCAAATATGATTCCTAGATCTTCATGAAGACGTTTAGGAAGTTACCTATCCATCAATGACTCAATGTCGAAGTTGAATCATGTTTAAATATGAAATATTTACAATAGCAAGGTTAATGAGACGTATGTCGATCGATAACTTATATAATATTATACAGATAAGTACCCATATTGTATTATACTGAATTCCTTTAAAAATATTGCTAGAAGTCGATCTAGTCGGACACCTGAGATTATCAAGTCGACGTCTAAATCGCTAATTTCTAAATCGTTTTTTCCCGACTGTCCAATGTTATCGCGCGCACGTATCGATATAGAAAATCTATAAACGTTGATGGTAAAAGAATAGGCGTTTGGGATATCCCAAATCCAAGTCTTAACAAATGCACGATTATTGCATTCTATCAATATAGAGATACAGACAATATAGTTTGATTGTCTGAAATTTACTTTTAGCATGTATACTTTACAAAGGTGCAGTATCTTTATTTTAGATGTCTTTAATTTTAGAAGATTTTATGGTACAATTTTTAATTTTGACAAATTCAGATCCACAAAAAATGACCCACGACTCGCCTCCAATGAGGTTCGGTATAAATAACTTATTTCACTTCTGCAGATTAGAATATTTAGACTGTGTATTGGGTACTTTTGGTGGTTTTTCAAATAGTGAATTGTATATAGTTCCAAGTACGCGCGCTAGTGAAAAAGGCTGTTGGTTGTTGGAAAGGGACTAATCTTTGGGGCGATATCGATTGTTTTCTCGACATTATGTATCATTCACTCCTACTTATTTACTCCGTGCACGATTAAAATTTATGATGGCAAGCTTATTGTTGTTCCAGAATAGAACTCAAAATAGCTTTGAACTATATTTTCAGGAACTATCCATGGAATTCAGCAAATGAAACTTTTAAAAAATATGATCAATTCAAAGACCAAAGTGAATTTTTTTCTACGTTTTAGAATTATAGTTTAAATTGTAAATATTTTATAGCACAAGTACATACCTCCGAATTGTAAAGCAGAGATTTAAATTAAACTAGCCAGATTTTTTCTTTATTTAATAAAAATTTAATGCCCTTAATACTGTCCGAACGCACTTTTTCTATATCCGATTTAGCTTCTGTATACATATTTCTCTACATATTTAATAAACAATCGAACGCTAACTATGCATAAATGAAAAAAAAAAAAACATACAAGTTAGGTGGGCACAAATTTAAAAATTCAAAAAAGCCTATTCAACGATGTAAAATTCGCGGTAACAATGTATTTAACTACTACGATGAATTATGGCAGGTATGGATATATATTCGCAAGTCTTACTTTTCTGCCACATCTGACGCAAGTCATTGTTTTGACAACGCAAACCATACACGCTTAACGCGCGCGTGTAATTGCGCTCGGCGACTCGTCCGAAGCTTTTGATTTCGATCCCTGTACTCTTCCGCGACTGTTTACGGGCCGCAGGGACGCCCGCGCGTAAAGACAAGAGCCGGGCTCGTGCGAAAACGAATCGAACGCTGAGGTATATACATCTACATGAAAGAAATGCTTATAAAGAGGGGGAAGAGGTCGAACCAACGGGCGCACCGAGCCACATCGTAAAATTAATCGACGATCGCGTACGTATGTTACGCAAGGTGCGCGTGCGCGTTCACTTCCTCCTCCTCCTCCTCCCTCTACGTCTTCCCATTCCCCCGTCCGTGTCTCGACCTCGGGGACTTTATAACCTGTCTCTGACGCGGTGCGCGCGACCGACCGAAAGCGCGGGGCGGGGGGGGGGGGCACGAAAACATTGCCGCTCGCCAGGGCCATGCTCGGGCGCCGCGCCGAATACACTTATATGTGCATACATACGCACGCGCACGCACATTACTTTCCTTCCTTTCTGTTTCGCGCGCCGTACGCGAAAACGAGCGAGGCGGATCGTGTGCGCACGCGGGCCCGGTGCCGAAACTCGCGCGTGTGCATCGGGCAGCGCGCGCGAGTGACCGTGAAAGTGAAATTATTCGTGAACGGGACCTCGGCGTGCGCCAGCGCGCGCTCTCGTTACCGTTATGCACTTACGTACGTGTATTACGCATTTGCGGAGGGAGGGGGGGGAGGGCTGATTCCACTAAAGAGAATCCGAGATAAAAAACGATTGCTTTATTCATTCATTGGCTTCTTATACACACACGCGTGCGCGCCCGCACACACACACACACACACACATGTTTGTAATAAGAAATATAAAATAATCTAATAGTTCTTATTATATATTTTTCATTTAGCCAAGGCATTTACCGAGTGTATATAAGTATGTCATAGTCAAACGTACCATAAAGTCAAGCCGGATATTAATCTTTAGATAGCCGGAAAGCCTCTATAGGCCAGACCTCTGACACGAACTTTGTAGATAATTGATACGTGATACATGACACTAATTTGGCCACTTATGAAGGGCCATTTGAAGGTTCAAATACCGGTAGTCTAAAGATTAATAAATAATATCAATAATTAATAATTAATTATCAATAATTAATAATAATCAATAATCAATAACGCATCATAAATAAACTGTACATAATACAGTCCATTATTATACTAACACTTGAGACGAATGAAAATTAAAGAAAAATATGTTTACAACGAGTTAATGATGGTAAAATACATACGTTTAGTCGCACTAATGAATCTTCGTATGTATTGGTAAATAGAGATTTTAAAAATCAAGTCTTAAAAGGATTCGTGTACTGTATAAGCAAAGCTCGAAGAAGATAAAAGATATCAAGAAAAAGGTAGGAAGAATTCTAGAGACGAGCAGCTTGCATTTGAGATATATCTTTGATCTCAGTATTTACTATAGAAATTTTCAATTCCTTTCGAACTCCCCTTTTAATAGACTTGGATGTACGGTTAGAAAAAAGTTAATTAAATAACAAAAATCTTGAAAAATAGTATTTAGCAGTAATACTGCAGAATGTAGTGTGCAAGTACATGCTCAAAACTTGAATAAGTACTTATGAGGGGAAATAATGTACTGCTCTCGTCTAGCTCCGCATAATATTTCTCAGTGTCTCGCATGTGAATCATTGAACGTTTGCATAAGAATACGTTTTTTGTTTTTTGTAGTGATGCACTGCGAAGTGATCAGGCAACGAATTCCTCTTTTTTAATTGGTCATCCAAAACCTAATTTTTGAAAGTTTCGGTCAAAGGGAATGGAGTCAACATGAGTTACGCGGACAGTTCAACTGATGCAACTTGTTATACTTGATAATGAATTTATATAGAAAATGAAGTTTTACTTAGTCACTCAAGGAGTTAATCCTTTACGGTGTACAAATTATTACAACACCCAACTTAGAAATTCTCTCAGCACAGGATGATGAGTATCACATTTGTTAAATATGTCTTTAAGTTCATTCATGTAAATTGTTAAAATGGAAACTAAATTACAGGAGGCTAGGATTCACAAATTAAATCCAACAAAGACTACGCTATTAACATCCATATATTTCAAAATTAAAGGCTTTCTGATTTTCAACGATTATTAAATCCACGGCTCTATCAATAACTTTTAGAGTTTCTAATGAGGACAAAGGTTCCGGAATTTGAGTGTTTCGAAAAAGAGTCGCATCTAATTTTTAATGAAGCATTCTCCATAACAAGTGAACAATAGTTAAACTGAGAAAACAAAAGAGTTTCCTCAAGTCTCTTTTTTCCTCTCTCATTGATGTATGTTCGGAAGCACCTTGGACTATACGATATCCTGTTCAACTTTCTCGTAAATAATGAATTTTGGGTTTGCCTGGTAATTTAATATTTAGCACTACTTCGAGATTATACGTAGCGCTAAAAGAGAGGGCGATGCTGTAGTCTTACAGATCAATGCTAAGCTGATTATTCGCTTGTACTTTCAAAGTGATTCATTAAGTACCAAATATATTCTTATTTTATAATTTTTTCTGAACTGATTTTGAGAGAAGCAATGATATAATGATAATCTTCGCCTGGATTGTTAATGTATCGCCACTCTTAAGAAATAGAAAGGGAAAGGGAGATAGAGAGAGAGAGAGAGGGAGAGATAGAGATAGAGAGAGAAAGAGAGAGAGAGAGAGAGAGAGAAAGAGAGGGAGGGAGAGAGAGAGAGAGAGAGACCGAACTTACGTAAGCGAATTTTTTTCCTTCATACTACCCCTACCACATGTGTTTGTTATTGCGCACTCGTCGTGAATTTTTGCGCCGCTGCGCGCGCTGAGCGTTACGAATATTGCGGACGCGAAAACGTGCGCGCGTATGTAAACCGAATTTTTTTTTTCTTCCCGCCGCGAGAATCAATAATGCTCTCCGTGCCCGCGCATCGTTGCCGCGTCGAGCGTCTCTCCACGATGCCATCCCCGGAGTACCCGCACGATCCAACGTCACGGATTCTGGACATTGAACCTGGCATTATATGCACTAATTATTATTATTTTTATCGTCGCGGCGTGAATATGCGCGGCCACGCAGAAGATACCTCGGTATGCGGTATTTCGGCGAGATGCAAGCGGTGCCGCCCGAGGATTTCATTAAGCGCGCTATATCGTCGGTTTTTTTTTTTTTTACCGGGGACATTAATTAATTGTCCCGCTGCATTTGGTTGGCATGTTAAACGACGTTGCCAATGTTTTGCCAGAATTTTTCTTTACTAATTAATCGATTATTATTGCCTTGCCGATAATTGTTTTTCATTGTAAAAAAATATTTAAATAATTGTATAGGATTAGGCATTTATGTAATAATGACCATATAGAGTTAATCGCATACGAGCAAAGGTTATGTTTCTTACATTCTTTTTTGTTATATAACTGGACAGCTACACTTTTACATGTGTATGCGTTATTGAAATATTCCATGTAGCTTAGTATATTTTATATCTTTTATTATTATATTTATATTTTATTTTATAAGATCTTTTATATTTTTATTGCGCTTATGTATTCTAGATCTATAAATGATTATGTCCTGGCTAAGCACACTGTTAGATATTGTTCGTTAATTAATTTAGTATAAATCTTGTTTATTTAATTATTTTACACCTGATCAGTATGAATAATTGTACATATATAAATAGTTTTTCGTTTGTAAAATAAACGTTAATACCAAATTCAATTCTACCAATTGCTTCTGACGAATTTTTGTTGTCTAGATAATTTGTGCCGGTTAGTAACAATGGTTCATTAATAGAGAAACTCATTGTATTCCTATGGAGCTTCAACCAACATAATAGAAAGAAACAACACATACACACGCACAGAGACATTCAGAACGTGCTCCGTGGTGCTTTCATGTACGCGATAACACGTATCACGCTTTCTCTTAGATGGAATGGGCGGACAAATGACCCAAAGCCTCAGAGTCACATAAGTAACTGAATTAATCATCTCTCCGTCGTCATCCAGTCCGCACGAAATCGATCTTCGACGCCAGAGCGATATCTTTCATAGAATTTATTACTATCCTACGTCCTCATTCTACTACGATCGGACAGTTTATGCCGACCATTACCAGCTTGTCTATTGAGGTTGTTCATGCTGCGGCTGTCCGAACGAGGCGTTTGACTTCACTTGGCGTGCTTTTTTGGACGAGGAGAAAGAAGCATCGTCTTTCAGCGGATTTGATTGTTACTTTTGTCTTTGGCCCTATTCATAGGATTACAATTTATAACCAATTATAACCTTAACAGAAAATAATTGTCCTCGTTCAATCGATATTATACGTCAAAGTACCGACCTTAAATGCAGGTTCTCTTTCATTGTCAATTAGCAGGCGAGGAAAAAGTTTGTCTGCAATCGCTCTTCTAAATCTTCATATAATTCTGAGTAAACTTTATGGCACTCTAGATATCTCACGGAGCCGATCACGAGTCCAACGTTCATTTTAAAAATAAGAACACTTTTTCTTTGATTTCTATCCAATCTTGAAAATTGAAGAGTGTCTAGAACAAAGTTGATTATCAATCAAAATAGCAAATATTTTTATCGGTCTTATAGTCCTTTTCTAATGAATATATATTTTACCCCATCACTCTTTTATATTATATCATGTTCCCGACCAAATCATCTATTATGAGAATCTTAGTTCAGTCCCTAATAAAGAACAGTCTGTCGATCATTTGATACGGTTATTAATCGATATCACTCTATGTATGTATTGTAAAGACCAGTTGTAGACACTGCTCTACTCAGAGAATTATTACGAGAGATTGTTGTCAGTATTAAAAGAGTTTTGTGGTTATCCCTGTAGTCAACTACGTCACGTTCACAGTGAAACGGTAAAGTTGTTTTATTAAAATAATCAATGAATTAAGCAATTCAATTGTAGCGATCGGATTTTTCATATTGACACATGTAGAATCGACGCTTAAATCCCTTACCAGTCCAATATTGTGCAAACTTTCGTCTTCATGTCCCTAGCAATATTATCTAAAAGTTGATGTAGCCATCTTAAAAAATTTTAAGAGAGAAGGACAGAGAGTGAGTGAGAGTGAGAGAGAGAGTATGGATAAGGAAAAGATGCACTCACAATTATTGGAAATGTTCTTCCTCGCCAATAGCATAGCCGGGTTTAGAAACGACCATAAAAACCGAACGCTTGCACAGATATAACTCCCATCAAGTCGCAAGAAAAGCATGAAAAGTCTACAATTTTATTTAACTCCGCCAGGCTGATGCGAATAAAAAGACGCATAAAGATCTCGAAGCATAGTTTTGCATCGTGCATGGATGCGTGTATGTGTGTGTGTGTATATATATATATATAGCATATACATCGCATATACAAGAATCTGTGCATGTCGAGCCGGAATAAGAGATGGGGAGAGAGATAGAGAGAGAGAGAGAGAGAGAGAGAGAGAGAGGTGGGGGGGGGGTAGGGGACGAGTCCAAGTGACATCGTAGCCGGGTCCGCGCGCACCCGGGCACCAGCCGGCGCGCATGGGAATACGTTAAATAACCAGCTGCGTCGGCCTCGGGAGCTTTCTAATTCGGATTGCGAAACGCACGCTCGTGCGCGCAGTGCCGAGCGCGATACATACCGCCCGCCTCTGGGATGCATTAAAAGGCCAGGAGCGGCGGGCGGTGGTGGCGAGCGGTGGCGGTGGCCGCGCGAGCCGAGCGCATGGGAAAACCTCGCGGCGCGCGGGGAGCCGAGAGCCAGAGCGAGCGAGCGAGCGAGCGAGCAACCTGTAATACTTCATTCCGCTTCTATATCTCGCGCACCTTTCCCCCCCCCCTCTATTTTCTTTGCATTTTGGCCTCTCTTTCTTACTTTATCTCTCTCTCTCTTCTTCCTTAGTCACCTGCGCGCTCGCGGAATCCTCGCGCAACGAGTTGGTCGCTATGCACGTGCGTGTGTACGAGCGATTCATGACTTTTTTTTATTCACCCGGGCACTCGCAGATTGTTCATCCTCCGGTTTTATTGTTCCTCGTTGGCGATGCTGTTATGCATCGTTGCTGGCTGGTGTGCTTGGCTTTTTCGTTTTAACGTGTGTGTGTGTGTGTGTGTGTTTGTCGTAATGGCATGTTGCGTGCGCGAATGGTACGATGCGATTCTCGTTAATCGAGCCAGCAATGAGAGGAGTAAGGATAAACTATCGATAGAAGAGGAAGGAAGGAGAATCTATATGCGCATTATAGTTATCTTTTATTTTACATTAGTCAGGCCAATGTTATTTTCAATGTAGCTTCTCTTTTTGCAAGTAATTTCGATCGAATACTTTGGTACTTGATTTCTGTTCGACCGTATCGTCATTGTCCATTTCTTCCAGATGACGATTAAAAAAAAAAAAAAAAAAAGAAAAAAATTTAATCACGGTTTTCGGATGTGGATGTATAATCGCAAAACGTCGATAAACCAGGGCATCTGCAGCCAGCCACTGGGAGAGTAGGGACCTCGGATTAGAGAGAAAAAAGTAACTGTAACAAGAAAAATGAATCGTGACGAGAGACGAAGAAGTAACTGATAAGACGCTTAACTCGCTCTATAACTCGCCTATCTTCGTTACCTCTCTCTCCCCCACATTCTCTACTGCCTCGCACTCTCGAGATCTTCGCACCCCCCCTCCTTCCCTCGGGGTGCTCCACGACGCAGCTCTTTCCCACTATCAACGGGGCTGTCCTTCGAAAATACTTTCGCCCCCTCCCCCCGTTCCCACTTCCACTCTGCAATTCCACATACGTGGCTGTGTCCCTCCCTCCTCCCCAACCCCCTGCGGCGCTTTAGCCACCCCACTCATAACCCCGGAGCAAAAGTTCGTGAACTATCGTATCTGAGTAAGTTGTCCGTACACACACACACACACACACACACCCACACACCACACACACACACAACACACATAGGCATTGCTCCGATCGTTCCCCGGGAACTTTCCTCATATATACGGTCGGATTCTCGCTGCGCCAAAGCTGACCTCCCTTCCTGCCCCCCCCTCCTCGCCGGCCCCTCGCTCACCCCCACACCCGACCGGAAATTCATCACGTGCCGTAGTTTAGAAGCCCGAAAATCGCGCGCCCGCGCGCGCGCTCTATTTTCCAGCGGGTAATGAGGTCGCGCGAGAATGCTTAATCGACGCGGCTTCTACCCTGCTTCGATCGTTGGCCATCCTCCGCTCCTCCTCCTCCTCCCCCCCCCACCCAGCCTCGAGCAATGTCTTCGGCGCGATGCTTAACGAAACCTCGGATCGATAACGATCGTCCCTCCACCTGCCCGCCCCGCGCCCCCCCCCCGCCGCCGCTCTCGCGCTGCTGCTCCTGCTACCGCCGCCCGCTCGCCTCCTTTAATAATTCAATTTCGATTCGCTGAGGAGCGCGCGAACGTTAGCTGGATGCAGATTCGGCTTGGGGGGGGGGGCGGGGCGGCGGTTAGGGCGGGCGAAAATCGCTCCAACGGGATAAGGGCCTGCCGACTTTTGCCGAATCCGCTTTCGGCCGGCAGCTTTCGCTGGCGAACAGAGCAGCACGACCGCGATTTGCCGCGAGCCGCGCGTACGAGTGTCTCCCATGTCCCGGTCGTGCCCTTTTTGTCATTTTCGCGTCGTCCGCGTAACAGCAGCGCGATTCTGATTTTAAGAGGATTCGTGGCTTAGACGGGCTTTTCGCACTTTTTACAATGTACGCTCGCGAATTTTTCGGCACTTGACGCACGCGCGCGCGCACGCACATATACATTATTTTAAGATGTACAGGGGTAAAAGAGCGATAATACTGTAATTGTAAAGAATAATCGTTGAGAAAAGTGTGGCGCACAAAGACAGTGAAAAGTATATTAGTATTTTAATGATGTCCCGATACATTGAAATATAGCTCAATTTCGAGAAATAATTTCCCGATACATCGCGAGATGATCTTTGACGATGTCGTTTATTCCACCATTATACCTCGTTCGATTTCGAGGATGCTTTGCGCATTACCGTAAATACGCGCATTTGCTTGGATAAAAATAAATCCAACGGCCGCAATTGTAAGCAGAACGGTAGAAATTCAGTATAGTATTCTATTCAGTCTTTCAATATTACATTACTCCCCGGTCGAAGCTATACATACCTAAGGCTGTCTCAACGATTTGAAGTGCGACTTTAAAAGTTGTGTGTATATATATATATATATATATATATATATATATATATATATATATATATATATATACATTAGCTAACTTAAAAACTCGAGACGAAAAACAAAAAAAAAGTAACTGCGTTAGTGCTTTCGATTTTTTAATATAGATCAGGACTGATAATCTCGTTTCCATCGGCGATCGAATCAGATCAGCTCCGAATGTAGCACGGAGGAATTTGTTCAAACAGAAAAATTTTGAACGGAAGAATTTGATTAGGCTAGATCGGGAACACGTATATATTAGTAAAAGATAGATAAAGAAATAAATAAATATATATATATATATATATATATATATATATATATATATATATAGCAAATCGCAAATTCAAGAGACGAATGAAAAAAAAAACCCAAAAGAAATTGGATTCTCTCGGCGATTTGGGCGCGTGGAGATTATAGTTTTTTTGAAAGGAATGTTCGTCAGTGCGGAAAAAACAGGTGTCTGGACAGGTCTTATATATATATATATATATATATATATATATATATATATACACTTCGACGACGCGTTAAGAAATGGGAAGCGGGTCTCGCTAGTCACACACATTGTTCGCCCCGTCGCTCTTATCGATCTCGACATCAAATATTTACGGTGGAACCATCGTACGGGAGACTTTATATTTCGTAGCGGAAGGGAAGGACGGCGAAAGTTACTGTGTGTGTCTGTGTGTGTGTGTGCCTCTGTGTGTGTGTGTGTGTGGTGTGCGCAGGCGCGCGTAGCGCGTTACTCGATAAACACATCCAATCGAAGGATTGAGCTGCGAGGTTGAAAGAAAAAAATGGGCAAAGCCACAACGCCCCGTGGCAAAATTATCGAAAAGACGAACGCTGAATAAATTGTACAAATATTTCAGCCTACATATGCGGCGTATGCGAATGTGGTTGGGGGGGGGGGAGGGGGGAGGATGAAATCGAGCGTTACGAGGCGTTTCGAAGACCCGGACGCACGAACCTGCGCCCGCGCATCCACGCACGTACGCTCGCGATTAATCCCAACTCGACGGTCTGTTTGGCAGGAGGGGCGCGCACGAGGGCACTTTTCCCCGGGAAGCGCTCGGCGGGACAATTCCAAGTTCGAGCACGCAACGGCGATAATAACGGCCCCGTGCCTCGGCCGCTCCCGCGTAAATCGCGCGCGCGATAAATGCGGGGCGAAATTTCGAATGTCGCGGCGATGAGCCCGGGGAAATTCTGGATCGCGAATCGGGACAGCGCGAGGCGTTATCGGGCGAGGCAACGTTCTCTGCACGGGGCGTCCAGGCCAGTCCATTGGCAGAGGAAGGGGCCGAAATTGGGCCAATAGTACCGGTGTCGCCTCCTCCGCGCCGCGTACGAGGAGTCGGGAATCGCGCGAACCTTGCGCACCGTGGCCGAGATTACGAGGTAAGAAAGATCCGGCCAAGAGCCTGCAAGCGTGTCATTTTGGCAGTTTCCATTAATACGCGTAGGTGGTCTCTGTCCGAAGGTTGCTTTGACCATTTTTGATCGTAGGCCTCAGCCGAAGTTGTACTGGATTTTCATTGCTGGCGATAATTCAAGCGATCGTATGCTCGTTTCGTTAATAAGAGGGAGAGAGAGCACTGCGCTCGCTCGTCAATAACAGGGACACAATTTCCATCCCAAGTCATCGGCATGGATAGAATTTTCGACTGTACCCGCACTCGCTCTTGTCGTGCGAACCGTGTATTTATTCTATAAACATCGCGGAGTACCGGCATTTTTTAAAAATCTATCACACTTCTCCTCCAGGCCATTAGGTACGAGAAAAAGAGGGACTCGTTTCGCGCTCGCGCGCACTTCCCGGAATCTCACCTGCTCTCGGCTCTCTCGACTCGTTCTCTCGGTGTTAAAAAACATATATATATATATATATATATATATATATATATATATATATATATATACGCATGAGCTCACTCGCCCTCCTCTTCTTACACCTCAGCTCATCTCTTTCAAGAGAGAGAGAGAGAGAGAGACAGCACTAGGCTTGATATATCTCGCGCGTACGATTCTAATTGAGCCTGCCACCTTATATATATATATATATATATATATATATATATATATATATATACTTGTATATCTGTGAAGAAACTTCTTCTTTTCGATTCGCCTGCTGAGAGCGTGCCGGAGCGCGACTTTTTAACTCCCCCCTCCCTTCGCCACGATCACAGAGCGACGTTAAGAAATCGCAAGGAATTCCATCGTGCGCTGTTAAACTAATTGAATGCTCTCCCAGCAAGCATACGTATATATATATATATATATATATATATATATATATATATATATATAGCTTTCTTTCAATCTAGTAATTTGCGTCACTTGTCGGCACGTATATATATATATATATATATATATATATATATATATATATATATATATATTTATATACAAGGGTTATATGGAAGACGTGATTCTCCGAGAACTCGTTCGCGAATGGGGAGATGAGCGGATCCGTTGAAAAATTAGTTATACGAAAGTGTAATATAAGGGATTGGAGATGAAAAAAGTTGGAAAATGCGCAGCGCGTTTCTCAAATCGCGGTAATATACATACACACACACATATATCGTGTATATTTAATTAGGAGATGAAATAGACGAACGCGAACGGCGAACTTAAGACTACTTTGATTCTTCTATGGGTGAAGGATAGTTTGGGGAGGGGGGTGTGTTCAAGATACAGTGTTTTTTTTTACATTTGACCGATTATCCACTTCAATGTTGATCTTGTTCCTCGATATTTTTTGAGAATGAATATCTTTCGTACCCTTATCGAAACTGCTCGGATCGATCCCTGCTACATAAAAATAATCCTTTCGCAAATCCCCATATAAAAATCCACGAAGATACTAATAATGATAATAATGATAATAACAATTGGCATACGAGCTCATAATCCTTTCGATCCTCGTATCCTCAGGGACAGAGGACTTGTTGCTCAAGATAGAGCTACGCGGTAAAAGCCGACGTTCGTAACTAACTATATGGAGAGAGGCTAATACAGCGGCTCTCACGACTGTGGGGAGTCGAAGTCCCGAGCGAAAAGAGAGCGAGCGAGCGAGTGAGTGAGTGAGTGAGTGAGAGAGAGAGAGAGAGAGAGAGAGAGAGAGAGATAGAAGAGCTCGGCCGTCCGTCGGACCCTCGCTCCCCAGCCGTTATTGATCCAACACACCAACGTGGTGCATGCATGGCGCTCTGCGCTACCAGCGCAATACGAGTTCTCTCTCTCTCCCCCTCGCCCCTTCTGCCCCTTGCCCTAGAACCATAAAGTTATCGTTCGCCAAGTGTCCATTATCTCCATTATCCTGCGAAAGGCCGACTTTTAGAGGTCTGCCGAAAGACCTCGTTGTGAAAATTTAAAAAAAAATCGAAGAATGCAACAGGTCGCAGCCTCGATCAACATCTAGACAAGCGCATCAGCCCGCGTTACGCGAATCCATTACGCTTCGTTTTTTCACCCGTCGTTAAAGGACGGCCGAATTCTTCGTTTCATCGCGGCGTCTCGTCATTATCATCGTCCCAAGTCCATTGCACGCGCTGTATGCCAAGCCAAGGCGTTGGAAATATTGCGACGGCGAGATTTATCGCGAAATGGCTGCTTATTCCAATGGGGGGGGCGCGGGGCTGGGGGGTGGTGGAGATCTCGTCCGGACGCAATGAAGAAACGAAATTTCTACGATTCGTCAACTTCTCAGGGGAGGCGTCGTCTTATTTAACGAACAAACATTACTTATCTTCGATGACCGAGAACTGTTATCCCTTGGAACATAATCGTGTATATATTTCCGAGATATAATCTCAGTCTATAATTATGTATCCTTATGTAGCTACTTTTATCGTATCGACTATGATTGCCTTTATTCCACTGTCGTTCGACTTATTTTTCTCCATCTTTCATCTTCATCAGCTCGCCATCCGCAGGGATATATCCTTTCCCGTAGTCGTTTTTTGCAGAATGCGTCTCGAGACGCCATGCCGCCTTGTTTGCTCTACGTATTATTATTGAAATTTAAATCGCATCTCCGACTTTTCTCGACCCACCGGTTCCCGTGACGCTATGGATTTTCCGAATCAATTCCAATTCGACCTCTCCGCGGGCGGGACCTTGCGCCGGGAAAGATGCTCTCGTCGGAAATTGACGAGTATATACAGTTCCACCGAGGAGCTACTTCCGTCCGACCTCCCGTCATTTCTACATACAGAGGCATATCCTCGACTCGTGCCCCCGTTAATTTTTCGCGCTTCCTTATAACTGCTCGTTTATTATACCCGACGGGCGTTTCGTCGCGGTTTTTTTTTTGCGCATCCGTTACGGGATGGGCGTGCGCGGGAAGCGCGGGTTCTCACTTTATATATATATATATATATATATATATATATATATATATATATATATATATATAGAAACGCTCATACGCGGATCTTTTTACCGTGTGAACGAGTGTATGTGTGTGTGTATGTATATGTAGATATTGTGCGTTTGTCTTTCGATGATCGTTCTTTCAAGCTAAATGCTTCGCATGCGATAACTCTCTTACATTACTTCGTTGATCGTACTATATATACGTACAAACGTATTGTAATTGCAGATTGAATCTATTGAATTTTTTTGTATTCTCGGACCATTCGCGGCTTTATTTGATTGAGATTAACGTAATAATAGCCATTCTGGATAATAGTTGCGAGTTTTTTTTTTTTTTTTTTTTAACGATAACAAAATTGCATCGCACAAAATGCCGATGTGCGAGCCAATCTCGTAGTCCGGACAATATCTTAATAATTGCTCGAACCGTCTCATTCCTATTGCTTTGATCGTAATCCTTCGTTTCCGCTTTCCACGTTATTAATAATTTTTATTCTTTTCATTTTCTGTTTCAGGTAAGATCGTTAAGCATGAATTCACACATTACGATTCCACGACCTCAATGTAGTAAGTATTTTAATCCCACAATGATCCAAGGCAGACACTGCAAATATCGTGTATATATAAAATTTTCTACAGAATTGGATTATTCGAATTGTTTGTCCCTGGTACAAATCAGAATTGGCGGATTTCATTGATTAAATATGTTCTGAAAATTTTTTGAAAATTAGAAAATGAAACGTTTATTAGACCAAATTTTTTTATCAGCTTGCAATCGTGTGTTTGTTAAGGAGCTATCTAGTACTCTACTATACCGATCGAGTAGACAGTGTCCCATTTTTAACAAAATATTATAAGTCGAACTGCAATGGCTGGAAATCCTCGTCGTGCACTCGGTTTTCATATAATCGTAATTGAATTGAAAATCGAATTGCTCCCAAGTTTCAATCGAATTCGTCGAATGCTGCGTGAATGGGATCTTTTTGAAAATTTCGCAACCAAAAATTACGAATGAATTTTCTAACATTGCTCTCGTTTGCGCACCTTGTCACGAATTCGTATACATAAATAAGGGACAATCAGAATTTACGATAATTTCGTCTGTGCACGTAATGCTATTTAGAAAAAAGGGTACTTTTTGCCCACGATCGGTAAAAATTGACTCCGACGGCCCCTCAAATCCCTGAAAATTCCTTACCAAAATCTCGCAGTTTCGAAAATAAATTATCTTCTTACATCAATTACCGTCTCGTTCACGAGTACTGCGCCATAGAAGTAACTTTTGCTCGTTCACTCTCTGAAATAGAAGACGTCATTTTATAGTATTATTATATAGCAAACTATGTATGATTTAAAACAGCCAAAATCCGTCTCGTTCGGCAATGGGGGGGGGGGGGGTGCGAAGGCACAGTCGCCCGGAAAATTATCGCGCGTCGTTGCGCACTCCTCGTTGAACTCGGCATCGCTCGCGCAACGGCATCCGACTCTCTTCCCAGTCTAGATAAATTTCCGAAGTGACGTTAGAGAGTCACGGCGGCATCTATTTTAATCGAGTCGATGGCTCGAAAATTTTCCTACGTGGTCAACATGTATACAAACGCGATTAGTTCTAAATGAAAATAAAGTTCTCGCTTAAATTTATCAATAATATTGTTTGCATATTAATTAGATTATTAAAAATTTATGATATTTTGCAGAATTTCAAATACAAAAAAAAACAGAAGAAAAATTTAAAACACTATTGTAAAACTATTAATTAAGAAGATATTGATAACCACAGAGGTGCTCGGAGAGTAACGCAATTATTGTAGTATAGTTTTCCTATTAACAAAAAATACAAATACAATAATTAAATATCGTTGATAACCCTGTTCTTTTTACTGTTCCAAGATTTATGCGAGGAATATTTTTGACTTCAATAGGTGGTCTATTATAAATATTCATTGCTTATATATATATATATATATATATATATATATATATATATATATATATATATATATATATAAATCTTTTGGTTGAGATTATGTGCTCGTATATTTCTTGTAGGTCATGTATTTCTTGTAATTGAATTGCAATATTGATCTTCGGTAGCTTATTCGAATGGAAAATTATGGTGATTTATTATAAATGCAAATTTTTCTTCAACATTCAATGGTATATGATACTGATAAATAGTTAGTAAAGGTCATGAAAAGCGACAACTTAGTATTCAATGATGATTTATGTTAATAAAGACATATGTATTTTATTTATATATATATATATATATATATATATATTTAATTATTTATTACTAAGTTATAAACACGTAAGCTAGAAGCACGTACAGAGTTAACAGAATAATCATTTCACCCTACCGTCTAGAACAAAAAGAAGAGACAGCGATATATTTACGCGATATATTTACGTTTCGACCAGCGCTTCGAGCTCTGTCTATATTTATATGTAGTGAATGTATAGATACGTCTATATATATATATATATATATATATATATATATATATATATATATATATATAGCGAATTCACGTTCGCCAGGAAATGCGAGCACAGGGCGCTGTCGCATATAGGCCTCGCCTTGTCGCGCGAGCACGGAGGAGGCATGGCTGCAGCGGCGGTGATCCGACGCGTGGGTGCCGGGTTCGGTTTGGGGACGAGGGTGAGCGCGGAGGAAGCGGTGATTAATCGCTCCCCGTTTCGATCAATTCTTTTCTTGTTTCCGCGGATCGCGAGCGGGCGGCTTATGTAAGCGATATAAGCTCCCAGAAAATTGTGAAACAGCGGGAGGGGGCCGTTCGAATGCGGCTTTTGGTTTTGGTAACGTGACCAACCAAAAAAAGAAGAAAAATTTAATAAAACTATAAGCTGATAAAACTTAAGGGGATCGCGAATTAAAATACATATATACATACGTACATACGTATATATATATATATATATATATATATATATATATATATATACTAGCATCCACCAGTCTCGGCTTCGCCCGAGATAATAATTTAACCGATTTCATAAACAATACAATAATATCAAAGTAAAAAGTACTTTATATATACAAATCTATATTTCTATAAATAATTGTCCGTAATTGACCTATAATCGCTCCTGTATAAAAAAGTGCTTCAATGTACCGTCCACTTCAAAAAGTTGATATTTTGCCGATCATTTTATACAATATATATGCATATTAAATACGGCTTCGATGGAGAAAATTGTACTTTCGAGTTCAAGCGGTAAAAAAAGATGTGCAAGTGTCTCGAGACGACGTTTACAGTGAGCATCATGTTCGGACTATAGGAAATGTCTCGGGACGATTGCTATAGAGAGTTTTGTGTTGGGGAGGTAGAATACAATGTCCAGGTATCCCGGGACGACTCTTACTGGGATAGCGCGTGTTCGAATGATAGAATACGAATCTCTTCATAGTCGTGCTGACATACCTGAACATCGTTTACTACCAACTAAACACGATACTTCCTGTAGAATCCGTTTCAAATCATCTAGAAATCGCATTCTATCATCCGAACACGAAACTTCCCGTAGAAGTTGACCCGATATACCTGAACTTTATTTCCTATCAACTAAACACGATCCTCCCCGTAGAACTTGTCCCGACATACGTAAACATCATTTCCTACCAACTGAACGTGATAGTCCCAATAGATGTCGTCCCGAGAAAGCTAGCATCGTTTCCGAACGACTAAAGACAATACTCCCCGTAGAAATCATTCGGAAAGACCTAGATGTCGTATTTTACCGTCCCAACACGAATCTTCCCATAGAAGTTGATTTTCTCATATCTGGACATCGTTTTCTATTAACTTAATACAATATTCCCCGTAGAAATCGCCCAGAGACACCTGGACATCGCATTCTATCATCCAAACACACAACTGCCTATAGAAATCGTCTTGAAGCAACGGGATATCGTAATCAACCGTCCCTACACGCCACTACAATATTTCTCAGTAGAAACCGTATTTAAAATTTGTATTATATATATACACATAGTATCGAAGTTATAGTAAAGAACCTTATTTTGCCATCATTTCTTTTGTTCAAACTAAAGAAACATAGTCTCTTGTCACAATTCTGAAGTGAATATAATGTATAAAAATAAAAATATAATTTGTCATCACAAACTATATTCAGTATGATTTGGCATACAGAACGATTTTATAATAGAAGGAAAGTGATAGAGATAGAGAGAAAGATAGAGAGACAGATTTTCCCACGTAAGAGAAAATAAAATTTACAAAAATCAAAAGATATACATTAGGTGTGAGAGTATTCTCAGATTAACCTGAAGAACAAAAAGGGTAATACCAACTAACGTCACATCTCCTTTAGGATACGAATCTCAAAGTTGGATATGAACATTCGTTTGAGCTGGCCTGGTATTAATACTTTAAGTGGACCACTTTGAGTTGATGTTCGTGATTTAAGACGCCACCTACTGGCCGCTGGTGACACTGATTGTTAAAACCATTAATTTAATTTCTTGATGAAAATAAAATGATTTTCAATAAAAAACATAGCCTATGTCCTTCCCCAAGATAATATAGAATCTGTATGTCAAATTTCAGAACAATCGGTTCAGTAGTTTTTTTGGTTATCGTGTACAAACAAAAACACGCTTTGTCTTTATAAATTAGTATGATATATATATATATATATATATATATATATATATATATATATATATATATCTAAAGATTGAAAATCGCGCGATGCTATATTATGCGGAAGCGTGTATAATACAATGTCTCATAATATAACTAACATCGCTGATGTAAGATCGACAAGCAATTATATTTCTTCTATGTGCATATATATGTGTAAAAAAATAGCAAGCATAAACTATCATCGTCCATATAACTTTTCCGCTAATTGCACGTCAAGGTGGTGAAGCAATAATCAAAAAAAATTGCCAGACCTATTTCACTCTCAAATGCTCATTATTATATTATTACATATTTGCGCGCTCGAAGCGTACATAATATATATATATATATATATATGTTTTGCATTGCCAACTAGAAAAGAATAATAAACCAAAAAGCTCGACAATTATAATGAAAATTGCGAGCTGTGCGCGAAAAGTTTATTATCTTTAAATACCGTAATATTATCGGTAAATTTTTTTTTCCAAGGCTTATCGTGTTTCTCTCTGGAGCGTAGTTATTATATATATATATAACATATACATATACCTATTCGTATCGCATATACTCACGCACGATAAAACTATTAACGTTCATTCATTTTCAAACCCGTTTAGTTTCAATATTTCCATCGGCATATATATAGCTGCTGGAATCATAAAAAAAGAAAAGAGAGAGAAACAACGATCCATACGCTGCAAATCTTGCGGTTCCAATGGTACTGTAGCTCCGCGCATTTATTGGAGGGCTGGCGTGGGGCGCGCGCGCACACACATACACAGACATATATATATATATATATATATATATATATATATATATATATATATATAGAGAGAGAGAGAGAGAGAGAGAGAGAGAGAGAGGAAAAACCATATAGTCGGGGAACGCCCAAAGTACCCAAAGCGGATCTCCCAGCCTCGCTCTCCCACGTCTTCTGTCCGTTCCATCATTAAAATATTATACAATATTCAGCTGCAGTACGCGCAGCTGTATAATCGCACTGAGAGGTATATATATATAGTTGAGTATATAAAGTCTATTTTTGGTCGAGCCGTTGGTGGGCAATAAATTCGCAAAAATGCGGGGCTGTAGCGCAAGAAAATTTATTACTATCTAGAATTTTAATACTTTTGACCGTGGATATACGTGCAGATCTAAACTTGGATTATTAACTTTCAAAAAATTCGATTGTTAGTAAATCAAAGATTTTGGTCGATATCATATGAGAATGTAGTTCTATTTTTTTTTTTTTTATTTCTTTTCTCTTTTTTTTGTATCTTTTTTTTATAATATAACGATTCGTATTGAAGGAGACATTGTTCAACTATTGTTAGGATTAAAAGTAGGAGATACGGAAAAGAAGGAAAATAAAACTTTATTTGCAATACTAGAAATCAAACATAGACTTTATTTGAATCTACGGTGTTCGTGGCTTGAAAACTCACGGCTATCTGCCGTATACAAATATTTGTTCATGGCACATCACCTCATCATGCTTTCTACAAATTTCTCCCCACTCCTTACGTGGAGGGGGTAGGCCCGCAAAACCTTTACAAATACGCACTTAATGACAGATACGCTCGTACATGGATATCGCCGCTCTTTATATATTTTCCCATAATTGTTTGCCCCTCATAAACTATATACGCCGTATGGTTTATGGCCCTGAGAAACCGAAACTTTCAGGTATAGAAATGAACCAGATCTTTCTCACATAAAGTGCAGATTTTGTACAAATTAGACTCTAAGAAAAGTACATTTATTTTCAGTATATTTATTTTCATCCCTTATTTACGACAACTATAATATATATATATATATATATATATATATATATATATATATATATATATATATATAATCAGAGCAACGTATATGTAAATTTTATCGAAATTATTGTGTATCGGTCATAATGAGAAAAAATTGTGCTACATTCTCAATTATGCTAGTACCAAATATATAAGCGTTATAACCACAACTGAATTTAGTTGTGACGAATAGTTTTTAAATGCGGATGAGTAAACGTTCACGACAGTGGCTTCGATGTTTACTATAAGATAACAAAATTTTAATCTAATATGTACGAAACGATATTTACAGGAACCATGTGTTATATAATAGACATTTATCAGACGAACGAATAATGAGGAAGATCTGCAGTTGTTATTTACTTCATGTTTGTGTCTATACACCGTGTGTTCAATGACATAATGTGTTCGATGATTTGTTAGGTTCAGCTCTTCTATCTGCCAATCAGTCCGGCTAGTGCTATGTAAATTAAGCGCAATTCAGCAGACATTAAGTAAAAATTTTGCACGGAGCTTCCTCATCTTTCTTAAGCTATTGAGCAGACAACCTCTTCGTCACTCCATATCTCAAAAAAACACTTTTCTAGGTTTATTTTCGGAAATCTCGTTTACGTCTTTGCCATTTGGAAATAATCTCGTCTTTCGCACCGCACTAAAGAGAACGAAAGAGGAGTGAGAGGATAAGACAAAGTCATTTTTCACGTGTACATATGTATAATATTGGCAATTGCAATTCTTAAATCTGGATTGTAATAGGTTTCGCACGATTTCCAAGGATTGATTCTATATATGTTTGATATTATATATTTTTACTTATCATCATCTTCAATCCTCAAGTTCAAGTGCTGGAAATAGTTTTCTCTTAGTATTTTCAGAATGTACACCATTTTACTTTCACAGCTTCAACGGACTCAAATCTTGTTCCTTTTAATTCAAATTTTACGTTATAAAAGAGACAGAAATCGCACTGCGCAAGATCCGGCGAGTCAGCCGGCGCATTGTTTTGATGAAGAAGCCATGGTAGCTCGTTTAGAATTCGAGCCGTTTTTTTCTTAGTCTGTCACGTAGTTCAGTAAGAACATGAAGATAATAATGTTGGTGATCAGTTTGATCATCAGGAGCCCATTCACGGTATACATTTCCCTGAATATCCAAAAAACAATCATTATTAGTTTGAATTTTGATTTGCTCATTTTTGCATTTTTGACTCTTGGTGAAGTGAAATAAACGCTTCCAATGCATGGACTGACGTTTTTGTTCAGGATCATAGATAAAAAACCAAAATTCACCATTTGTTATTGACCTTAGTAATAAGTTGTAGTCATTTGCAATCGTATTCAACGTGTCAATGAAAATATTTTTATAAACTTCTTGTTTCAATGTGAGAATTTAAGGTATCTACTTTACACACATTTCGCATGTTGAAAATTCAATGTAAAATTTTCCGCACAGCTTCGCTGATAATTACTATGGATTGAGCAATCTCACGAACATTTAACCAACGAACACAGTTCATACAAAGTTACTGACTTATTCGATATTTTCATCCGTTCTTGACGTGGAAGGGCGACTCGTCATTGCAACATCTCTCCGTCATTCACAAAATTCTTAAGCTACTCAAAGAGATACGCACGCGATAAACATTCATTCCTATACACTTGTTTCAATAACTTATAAATTTCAGTTACAGCTTTTCCAAGTTTCGTGTGAAATTTCACAACGATCCGTTGCTCGATTGTTACATCGATAATTTTCTCGAGAAAATAAAAAAAAAAACAACTAACAAACTAAAGAAACGATGACCAAGGCTAGACTGATTTCTCTAGAGACACGGTAGTCACTGCATTCGAAAGAGTAGGATTCGAACTAAACAGCTGTCAGTCGTTAACCTTTGGCGAATGCGTGCTTCTTCTGTAGTATCGCTAAGTTCGTTCTTTAATAGCCTCACCTCGTATCCGTCGAACGATCGGAGACGCTGAAAAATAAATATATCGGCAGAGGGATGATAAAATCTTAACTCGTGCGTGCGGGGCGTCGGAGTTTTGGAAAGTAGGGAACACCGGAACCGTAGCGATTCTACTGTTTCTATCGAGCTCTGGATCAACTAAGGGGGAATTGATGTTGCGAAGTTGAAACTGCGTCTGTTACGAAGTTGGACTTGTGACTGCAGGGTCTAACGTGCCAATACCGTCGTTCCTTTTTGAACCATCTTGTAGTCATATCTGTGTAATACTATGGCTAATCTTAGTTTTATATCATATCTGATTGATTAAAACAG
>JACCIC010000104.1:680000-697500 GCA_018907035.1 Sycobia sp. Sy_11
AAATATTTGTAGCGAATAATATGAACATAGTTTCAATTATACGATATTAAATTTCACTGTTGATTAACCATGCCTCTTTTATTAACGAAGCTCAAATTAAGAGAATGTTATATACCAAAGAAAAGACATCGAATGATTTTTAAAAAAAAAAGTTTATCCTACCTCTCTTTAATGAATTTAACGAACGCTTAAAATAATTTATAGCAAGAAAGATCGATCGCTTTTTTAAGATAAAGTAAATGAACATTAATGACGTAGCGCTATTATGTCTGCAATAGCGCTGCGAAGACTTGACGCGTGCGAAATGACACATCCCTGGGATATTAGTGTTCTTCGTGTATATATATATATATATATATATATATATATATATATATATATATATATATATATATATATAGATTCGCCGAATGAGTTTTTCGCAACCGAGAACTCAGAAGAATCAGCCCCGTACGTTCCTTCTTACTCTCGCCGGAAAAAGTCAAAATGCGCGAAACCGCAAAATTTACCTTTGGCACAGGCTAACACAATCTGACCACATCATATACTTTATTTCGCAAGCGTATGTCAAAAATTTCGTTTTAATCGAAGGTTATAAACAAGGTGTTATATTAATAACGGATTTTTTAATTGTTGTAATCCATCAATTCAATTATCGTATGCACCGCGCCAAGAAATTATACTATAAATCATGCCAATGTGACATAGTGATAGTTAATTAATTATAATGTATCCGCATTCTTTCTCCTTAATTTATACATTAATTGAAATATACATTTATTACTGATTTATCAGAATATTTTTTTCAGAAAATTTCGTGTATTAGGTTTACTGTTTTAAATTAATTTTATTACAAATATTTGTAATTTTCCGGATGATTTATTATAAGTTCGGGCGGCGTTGTCGCACTCTCGATTACCTTCTCGCGAACCTCGTATCGTCTTCGTAAAAGTACCACTAATAAGACCAACTTCACGGTCTTTGGATTTTCGAAATGCAACGCCGAAGCCTCCAATGAGATTGTAACCGCGTAGTACATGATAGTTTAGTGTTTCTTAAAAATAATTTATAAGAAAACTCGTCTTCATAATCTCATCGACTGTTGTCCCAATTTGAACTTGAACCATAGACTTCCTATTATAATATATAAAATTTTGTTAGCGAAGCATTTTTAAAAATAATCTGGGTTGCTAGGTAAAACACTTTTGACCAAATCATAAAGAACGCAAAATTGAACGTATAGACGACGATTTAGCTAATTGATAAGGGAATCCCATGAAACTCGATGAACTGCGTTAATAAACTTACAGAGTTCGGTTAAAGAACTGCAGTCTTCGGCTAAAACTGATTCGTGGATATCCGTAAATGATATTACCGAAGAACTCGCCAAATAGTTCATTTTATCACCGAATGATTCCATTTTAGAAGTACACATGTACAAATAAATATTCGTTACTTTATTTAGAAAAAGGTAGTAGTTTCTTTTAATTCGAACATATTTCTATGAATCTTCCATGGAATGAAATCAGACCAGCATCTTTTTAATTAATAATGTTTCAGCAAAGTTATTGTCGAAATGGGAAATCCATATTGATCTTGTGACGTTTTGAAAACTCTATGTCGTTGATTAATTATAAACTCTTGGTAATTTCGACATCCTCAATTTATATATATATATATATATATATATATATATATATATATATATTAGAGAGAGAGAGAGAGAGAGAGAGAGAGCTATAAAAATCACGCCCAGTAATACGTTCGCTTCGTTCTAATGTCTAAATTTTTAAAGTGTATCGATCCTGCGTGGGAAGTAAGAAAAAATGAGAAAGAGAGAGATAGATATATATATATATATATATATATATATATATATATATAGAGAGAGAGAGAGAGAGAGAAACATACTCGATTTGCATAGAAATAATACACACAGCCATTGATAGAAGCAAAAACCACGAGAGCTGAGTCTCTTTAGTTAGCGAATTAACCTCCGGTACGCGATAAACTATATGACACACGACCGCGACGCAAGCGTGAGACTTGGTACTAATTAAATCGCCTGCTCTCTCTCTCTCTCTCTCTCTCTTTTCCTCCCTCTCAACTATCCTCCAATCTGACTCCCTCCAACGTGGAAAAGTTTTGCGCAATAACTCGCACACGTACGTCGCGGGCTCCATCGTCGACTTTTGAAAGCCATTGCGCAACACCGACGAGTTTATAGATACGGACAGTGCGTTTGTAACGGGTGGCCGAACATGGAATTGATCTAAAATAATGCGACAAAAGCGAAGGGAAGTAATATCTACGGCGTGACAAAGAATTTGCTTTGGGGGGGGGGGTCTTCCCATAGCTTATGAAAGACTCTGAAGAATATCGCATGTGTGTATGGGTTTAAAGATGACACGTTTATAAAGTTTCTCATTCTTTTGATTCGACTCTATCAGCATCAGGATTATAAAAATGAGATCAAATGACAAGAAGAAAAGGAGAAAAAATCGATGCAAACCTAAATACTTTTAGGTTCTGCGATACGCTGATCTACAGGAACGGACGAGGCTAACAAATACGATACGCTTTCCGATGGATATAAAAATATTCAATGGGCAAAGACACGAGAGCTACAAATCTTGACTTGAAATGCATAGAATAACAAGATGAACATCTTATATCTGCCCTCGCATTATTCGCATCTCCTGCCTATGCAGTCCCAAATGCAAATCATTGCCGAGGGAGAGAGAGAGAGAGAGAGAGAGAGAGAGAGAGAGAGAGGATGGGGGAGACTTCTAAGACACTGGCACCCATAAGCTCAAACTAAGAACAATTAAAATTCCTTCGTAATATTTATGACTGATGTGTGCTGCGTTGCAAAAATAACGAACGACCTCCTTCGCTCCTAGCTTCCCAGCCTTATAATACCGTCTGCTTGTTCCAAGGAGTCAAGGTATACTATATATATATATCCACACACTCTATCCGCGCAGCGCACGCGCGCGCGGATTAACAACGGCGAAACCTCTTGCGCCTCTAGCGCACGCGCGCCCGATTGCGTTTACGTCTTACGTTTAAGGCCAAACGAAAGAGGGAACGTCGGGTCCCTCGCTTTCCACGTTGTATCTCGCCATACGTGTATATATATATATATATATATATATATATATATATATATATATATATCCATACGCAAACTTCCATCGCGCATACGAGTCCGTAAATTTGCATTTGTAGCGCGAGATTCCGAAAATCCCTCTTCCGCGAGGGAATCGCGGGGCGCAGTGGCGGTGGTGGTGTCGTTGGGCGAGGGGGAGGCGGGGGTGGTGGGGGGGGGGCGTGGAATTTCTGGAAAAGCTGCGTCTTGTATATGTAATGGTCGTTCGAACCGTAATAATCGCTATGCCGAGCGTTGCGCAACGCGTGCTGCGGGTTGCACAATTTTATACGAGGCTGCTTTTTATTGGCAAGGGATTTGCAGATTGAGATCTGGCGTACCGAGAAAATAGGACCAGTTTAATGGGAGACTCTCTCTCTCTCTCTCTCTCTCTCTCTCTCTCTCTCTCTCTCTCTCTGTCTTCTCTCTCTCGCTCTGTCTGTATGTCCATGTATGTGAGCGGCTTGCCGACGTTGCTCAAAGAATTGGGAAGCATAAATCACATGATAAGTTATATTTAAATGACTGTTTCACATGGGCATTGTCACTAATTTGATTTCAATAATGCTATTGGCATTAAATGTCTTTGTCAGGTATATTTAAATTTAAATAAAATAATGTACGATAAAATGAAAATAAAATTCTTAGCAGTGCTTAATTCAGATGAAAGGGGCCCACGTATAGACGTATATATATCTCAATATATTATATCTGATGATAAAGTTTGATAGTTGACTTTGACATTTTGAATATAGACTTTGACAATCGGAATTATTATTTAACCTAAGGAGATTTTCAGATTTTTGAGCCTTAGAGTACAGTAGTGCGATATAATATATGAGGCAATTTTTACATTTTCAGGGTAGTATTCCAGTGGTAGTAACTTGTCGTTTAAAGTGATCACCCCCCCCCCTCTTCCGCCCCATCGCCAAGATTCTCCTTTATGCGCCATACACACTTCTTCCCGCGAGCGGACTATTTGTCATTGCCGCGTTTTCCACGCGTCGCTCGACGGAGCCCTCGAAACACAGTTCTCGAACACATCGGCGTAACGTACCGCAGTCGACTGTAGTCTTTATGCGAAACGTTTTACTATACTTTATCATCTCACGGCACGTTCAAAAAAGAAAAAGAAAAAGTAAAGAATAAATATGATATAATTGTTTTCTACGCGTTTTAATTAAACACGTAACGTACAATAAAATAAGAAATTCAATGAAAATAATTTTTCAAATAAATTTTTTTCCTCTCAATAATCGTAAAACATGTATTTTGTTGAGAAACAAAACTGTAACGATTCATATTAGTTTTTTTATCCCATTTAATTCATATCATTTTGGCTCATTATTCAGAATTGTTCGCCATTGCAATATTATGAAATAGATTGAAGCTTAAAATATTAGCAACTTCCGGTTCAAGAATATAAAGAGAATTTAAATTTAATATATTAAAACTTCTGAAAATCAATTTTTTTTTACAGTGGTTTCTCTTATCAATATCCTTTAGACGATGCGGAGTTCCATATTCTATTTTTCATAACACTTGTAGCACTTTATGTTTATTTATTTCGGTAATTTTTAATGTTTTTTTTTTTTTTTTAACAATATTTTAAAGGAAATAAAATATGATGGTCTGTCTTCTAAACTGTTTTCGAAAGGCATTGTCGGCACGCAGCGATCATAGCTTTTCCATAAAAGTTAGCGACCACATTTTCAGGGGCGTGCCTCGAGCAATCCGAAATAATTTTAAGTTATTATATAATATATATATATATATATATATATTTTTTTAATTTCGTCGATTACAGTTTTGCCTTCAGCAATCTTCCATTCGTATTCGACTCTTCGCTTTGAACCGCGTCCAGTGTCGACGCCCCATACAATCCGTAAATTCGTCCTCTCTGGACAAATGGAGAAAATTCGCGATTGGATTAAAGTCAGTGCGCACCGCAGCACAATAGTTACATTAGGAACGGCGCTATGCGTCGACTGAAATCGTGCCCGCTTTATGTATGTATTATACCTTAAGAAATTAAAGAAGAATCAACAAGCAGAAGAAAAAAAAGCGAGCCAAACGCACGCGCAAGCCTTCGACCGATCTTAATATAATTGTGCGAGAGAGGGAGAAAAATCCCATGACTCGGGTCTCCGTCTCCGTCACTCTCGCACATTTCCTCGGCCTCTCCATTCAACAAGCGGCCTACCATGTAAATATGCTCCAAGATGTATCCTGGCATACAGTCGTCTCCCTCCTCTGGGTATATAAATGTATATTATACCTATGCTATACAGGCTGCCAGCGCGCCAGGCTTAATCGAGCGCGACACCGTGGCAGTGGGGTCGCGCGCACGCGGCTCTCGACAATGGGCCGGTGGCTGTGACTTTCTAAATCTACCATATATATATATATATATATATATATATATATATATATATATATATATATATATATAAACATGCGCTCGCCTCAGTTACAGCCGCCTTTTTAAACAGCGCCACAAACACGCGCGATCTCGCGAGTTTGAAGTTGTCAGATATATATATATATATATATATATATATATATATATATATATATATAGCATCTAACGGAACCTGGGCGAAACAATCTGGGGCGGTGAGAGGGGGGGGGGTCGGTAACCGCTAGAACTTCGAGGCAACAACTCGAGCTGCGACGCCGAGATTAAATACACGGAGGTGTGGTATGCTCGTGTAACGTCGGGAAAAAAAGCTTTTCGGGCAGTTCGAGTGGGTTACGATCATCGTTGCGATGATCGGCCGCGCAGCGCTAAAAACATCCATCTATCGCGACGTCTCGTAGGCTCGGATCTCGCGGGTGAACAAGCCTTAATCGCCGTCGTCGAGCTGGCGGATTTTTTCCGAAAAACGGAAAAAAAACAAAAAAAAAAAGCAAAAAAAAAAACAAAAAAAAAAACGAACAATAGAACAAACTGTGCGGACGAGGAACGAGAATCAGTTCGCAAATGCGACAATTGCGTTACGCGCCTCGTACGCGACGAATTAAGCCGACGAATTCGTCATGTATACGAGATATTACTATATACCGGTTTTCGCGGTATAGCGACTACGTCCCCCTCCCGGGCTTTCGCGGCCGCGGAGGCGCTCTCTTTTGTCGAACTATTATGCGCGCCGGGTTAAACTTTTATGTACTAACTGACCGTAGAAAATTAAAAGTATACAAACGTTGAAGGTTACACACACACACACACACACACACACACACACACACACACACACACACACACACACACACACACACATGTATACACAAGTTATACACTCTATTGTTCGGTCGGAATATCCATCCCCGCTGCCGTGGTCTGGCCGCGAAGAAAATCCAATAAGGGGGTTATGTTAAACAGCCACGGACTTCTCTGACTCCGCGGCCAGCATATATGGGACTTCGCTCATAATAGCTCCCTTTGCGCATTTATGTATATATATATATATATATATATATATATATATATATATATATATATATATATATACATAGACATATATATACATCTACATTGTACACTCGAATCCAGATAGGTTGATGTGATCGCGAGCGAGCCCTTTACTCCGAGCAACTCGAGAAGCTGCATTGTTTTGGCTGTACTGCTGATGCATACACACACGTATAATATCGAGTAGCTCGTTGAACCTTTCGAATCGCGAGCATTCTACGTATATTATTCTTTTCCGGTTACGTTACTTTAGCCAGCTACTGTACGGCTGTTGATGGCGGCACGCGGCTTTTCTCTCCCCCCCCCCCTCCCCACGCACTCGCCCCGCCGAACAGGGGGGGGGTGGTGAGTTTCGTAGGATACTAATGCGAGTACGTACTCGTGTACGTATACTTCGCGAATTAAAACAATATATGTATAATATGTGCGTGTGTGTGTGTGTGCGCGCGGCGTGCCGATTTGATCAATTTTGTCAAGCCGCTTTTTTTCCGCTTTTTTTTCATCCCCCGCACAATGCGCACAGACACGAGAGCGCCGCGTATTGTGCGAGGGAAAAAAAAAAACATATAAAGAGCTTCCGCCCCGTGCTCGTTGCGAAAGGGGAAGGAAGAATACGCGAAGAAGGGAGCGCGTTGTCGGGGAGGGGGAGAGGCGGGGGTTTAATTAATGGAAGAAGGATATGCCTCGATCGCTGCGGGGGGAAGGGTTTAAAGGTCCCCGAGTTGGGCAGGAGCAATGGGACGCGGCGTGTACGAGTGCGCGATTCAAACTAAGATATATATATATATATACATGTATACCAATTAAAGTTTGCACGGCGACAATTGAGACGTGGGAAATTTACTACTTTTTAATTTCCGAAGGGACGGAGCGCATATGAAGATCCGTATTGGGATAAGACCGTGTTCTTATTCAAGATACGTTTCGAATTATTCTACACGTGTATATTATGGAAACCTATATGTATATATATATATATAGCGTTAATGCATAGTGCACAGTTCGGAGAATACGATATTCATATATGAAATCTATACAGCAACATCGTTGCGCATAACGAGGAATTATCTTTACGATATCAAGCGGTTGTGCATCGTGTATATATGCCTGGCCGTCATTTCAGCTTCTTTCCGCGTGTCCCTGGGTACTTTGGCGCTGTTGCGCAGATGGCGTGCAGACTTGAACTCCAACCGAATAATCGAAAATCTTCTCGTTCCAATTGTCCGCGAAATCGAATATATACTTTTGGCAATGATGACGGCGAATGGTCTCTCTCTCTCTCTCTCTCTCTCTCTCTTTTCTCGTGTTCGCGTCGTCAGATATGAAATTCTTCTGTTAAAAATCCATCCTCCGTGCCCCCCCCCCCTATTACCGATGAAATGAGAGCCTCGGCGACGTGAAAATATCCCAGACAATGCGCACGGGTTACACACGCGCTCGGATAATTTTTGTTGAGCGAGTTTGGTCCCTACCGTATGTCTGTAGAATCTTCCGTACACTCGGTCCTCGAGCTGTTGTACGTCCGATTTTACCGTAGCTACCGGATATCGCATTCGACGCCTCTTGCGTTCGCGCGGGAGCGTCGCAACGCGTTGCGCTGTTGGGATTTAATATCGTCGCAAAAGACGCGAGTTAAAGTCAGGAACTGATATTTGTAGCCTGGACATTTCAAAGCATTCGTTAAAGTAGACTACTTTCACTAATAGCAAAAAAAACGTCAGCTCATTTTAATCTTCATCAAATTATTGAAAATCTCACTTTAATCTTTTTATAATGGACAGCGGTTCCTAACAATGAATTTTTTTTTACAGAACATTAATTTTCATTACCAGGCAATCTATATATATATATATATATATATATATATATATATATATATATATATATATAAATGTGTATCCATAAATGAATTACATTGAAATTAATCGTAATGTAAAACTTTGCTAATGTTTACAAAATAATGCAATATTAGCAATTTTTGCTTCATTCATAATTTATAAATGTGTTCGAAATATTTTGCACAATTATTATTATTATCGGCTTTGAAAAACAAGGAGGTGCTTCATTCGACGCGTTCTTTCTTTTTCTTTTTCTTCGCCTTGATATTATAACTTAAGAAG
Organism: Sycobia sp. Sy_11; assembly: GCA_018907035.1. NCBI lineage: Eukaryota > Metazoa > Arthropoda > Insecta > Hymenoptera > Epichrysomallidae > Sycobia > Sycobia sp. Sy_11. The sequence goes on from JACCIC010000104.1 coordinate 688,744, forward strand.
TTTGTAATTGATCCGTTAAATTTTTGAACAGTAGAAAAGGTAAAACTTGCATACACGCTTTTCAGACAATTGTAGAATATATATATATATATATATATATATATATATATATATATATATATATATGTATATATAGATGCGACTTGGTATAGAAAATCGCTTCGCATGAATTATGTAGAAAGTAAGAAACCATAACCGCTGAAAGTTTACTAAGCCAAGACAAACAAAGAAAGCGGACGTGGTATAGTATAACGATGAGTTATTATCCTTGCGTATATGTAAGCATATCGAAATTAAATAGAATCCAGAAATATCCGTAATATCCAAAGCGTTTTCAATATGATGATAAAAAAGAAACAGACGGAACAGAAAAATAAATCGAGTTATAATACGTCGCTGTATGTAGCTATCGATGACATACGTTCGGATAAAATTTTAGCAGCCGTATAATAACATTAAACCGCACTTGCATATTGTATTTAGAAAATTTATCTTCGACGCTCATATATATGTATACGCATAGGATAAAAAAGACGTTGCGCAACTGCGGCGGCCCGTGACGTCACGTAGCGCACATGCGTGAACACGGCCTCTAGAATTGCATTATGAGCGGGGAATGAGTAGCTATATATATATATATATATATATATATATATATATTACTTGCTGTTTTTATTTCTCTCATTACACTCAAGGTTGGTCAGAGAGACAGGGAGAGGGAGAGGGGGGGGAGAAAGAGAGAGATTGTGATAAATCTCAAGATAAATAGCTTGTCGAATTTTAAGATAGAATCGGGAATGAATTCGTTATCAATTGTGTCGCTAACATTCAATGGGGCAAGAGAATTCAGTGAATTTCAAGTTGGATTACAATTTTGGAAGGATTTTTCTATAGGAATTATATAGAAAAGAAAACGATTTTCTTAATAATATTTACTTGTCCGATACAATTTGTACAAGTAAAACTCGATATATATATATATATATAAGTGGGAATCGTTGCACATTTCGCGTGACCTCCGAACAACACGAAACGCCGTTCGATGATTTACCTTGCGTATTTATTATATATATATATATATATATATATATATATATATATATATATATATATATATATACAAAGTAATTTTCAACACAATGACCGCAAGTTATAATATTCCAGATATTGCAAAAACCTCGCCGAAGCTGCACCTAAACAAAAAAAAAAAAAAGAAAGAAAGAAGAAGTTATATTCCCTCAATTCTCAAAGCTCCCGCGTACTCCTGCAGATTCTCCTTTCTCTCTCTCTCTCTCTCTCTCTCCCCTCGACACGAATCACTGCGCGCACAGCCACTTGACGCTCCGGCCCGAGTGCAAAAAACTCGCAATGACGTTTCCGCTCCTTACTCCAATTGATCCCCTCCCCGCCGTACCTCGCTCCGTACCTCTTTTTTTTCCCTCTCCCTCCCGCCGTAGTATTTCCCTCTTTCGCTCGCGCTCGGTTTCACACCTGCTCCCATCTGTGCGAGTATGCGTGCATGCGCGCGCGTGTATGGGCCAGCGACACTACATATATATATATATATATATATATATATATATATATATATATATATTTATATATACGCCTCTCTCGGAGATCTGTTGCTTTGTTGCGATATTATGGCGTTGACATCGATGCTCGCGAACCCCCCCCCCTCCTTTCTTCACCGCCCTCCTCGACGCCGCAACGGCACGAAGTCACGGCCTTACGACTTTGTACAACAGTTTATTCGCTCATCAATATTTACGTATTACCGTTTAAATCCGCTGACGGGGCGTAATCGCGAAAACGTTCGAGGACGCTCAATCGCGACTGCGCGGGGGATCGCGCGAGGCAGGTCAGCCGCGTTGATCAGACCTTGTGTCAAATTTTCAGAATTTCGATTTGTCTTTGGCCTTTGCGATTGAAATGAATACAAGATAAGTTGGTATGCGCATTGACTGGAAATGGCATATTTTTATCGATCGAGAAAGTTCGGGCTTAAACTCCGTGGGTCACCACTGCGGTTGCCTGTGTGCGCCTGAGGCGCGCATCCCCTTCGCTAAGTCCTACTATCGACGACGTGAGGAGTCTCGGCATCGATAAAATTATCCGGCTATCGGGCCGCTTCGACATGATCATTCGCCCCATGGAACGCGGACGAGACATCGAAGGCTCGGTCTCGCAGATCATTGCGGAAGGTATGATTACTTCGCGCTGAGACGAAGAGAGGGCGGAAAAGCGGGCAATCACGTGGCGAGGCTCGATAAACGGATCCCCGAGGCGAGGGCATAGAAAAAGCACACCTCGCGCACGTGCGCGTCGTGATCAACAGGGACTGTGTCACGGAACGAGGCGGCCCACCTTGCCGACGAGGATAACGCACTTATCTCGGCCTTATGCCCGGCGACGGCGCGCTGACGGCGGCCGCGCTCGCGATACGATTTACGATTGTCCTGGAATCTGCGAGCGATTGGCGGAGGGAGCCCGCGGATGTGAGTAGGACGAGAGCGAGGGAGGGAGAGATGGGGAGAGAGAGAGAGAGAGAGAGAGAGAGAGAGAGAGAGAGATAGAGACGCATTGTATTTATGCGATTTTATGGGAAATTGCGCATCTAATTTCTAATCTGGGTTTGGCAATATTTACAACGGGGAACGGGTCGTAAATAATTTTGTTCCTGATAAGTCACTTTCACATTTGCCATTTTTCAAGATTTACGATGGAGTTTTGAAAATGATCATTATTGCTCGGTAACATTTGTGTGGAACTCGAGCGGTATCGTTTTACCCGACGTCGAGCGTAGAAGAAGAAAAAAAAAGGAACGGGAACAAAGGTTATTTTTTAAACGAAGCTAATTTATGAATCATTGACAATGCACTTGTGCTATTATACACTAAGTGAAGTTTTAGTAATTATCCGATCTCGATTTATACATCTTTTGTATGAAAAATCCAGCAATTAAGATGTAGATAGTTGTGAAAAAAAATTTTTGAAAATGAAAAACGAATTCGCTACTTTCAAGAATAATCAATAATGACAAATAAATTGGAAAATGCGAAGAATTGGTAAAAACGTAAAAAGACGTTTGAATTTTTTTTTCCCCACTTTAGAGACGAATGGGGTGGGTGAAGATAGATTCGCGGAGAAAAAAATTTACTTTTCGATAGTTAGCCATTTATTCTGATTGATAGGTGCGGACTTAGCGCGATGATCATTAGAAAAATCTATTCTGAGAACGGCAGTATTAAGCAAATGATCTCAACTATGCATATATTACTAGTATATGAACTTCAGAAAATTCTTAACGAGAAAAAAATTAACGAAAATTAAACCATAAATGTCCGGATAATATTAAGTACAAAATTAAACGATCTATATTAAGTATACGGGTACATGTCAAAATTCTAAGCAGAAATTTCCACGAAATCATTATGTATGACGAAAGATATTAAAAATCAATATATTTTTTAAGGTTCACTTATAAGGTATACCTGATAAATGAACGTTATCAATGATTATGATACAACGTTGACAATTATATCGAAAACGTGTTTTCAAATCTCGATAAAGAAATCCTAGATAGAAAGATATCTTGTTGGAATTGTTTTTTTTTTTTTTTTTGTATCGATTTTTATACAGAATTGCATTGGTCCTGATAATCTGAGGAACTGATATCTGAGTATTAACTAACATAATGATTAGACTACACTTTTTCACCCCCTACGTTTAATATATTTCAAGAGAATAATATAATATTCTTCGCGTACTTTCAGACCCTTAATCCAATTGAATACGATTAATCCAATGAATCCAATTGTCGATAGAATCCCGATGAAATGAATAACCTTAATAATTGATCAATCAAGCGTACGTTATACCCGTTTACATTATCTAATCTCCACTTTCCTCTTTCCGTTGCAGGTAAGAAGCCAAGGATCATTACTTGGTGGCCTATTCAGCAAAAACCACGCGCGTTTGTATGTACAAGCCAGATGGATCCGTATAATTGGCGGGCGAAGCAGCGACGGGCAGGCCGCGCCAGTGCGACCGGGGTCGCCGATCGTTGCGCAAAGCCTTGCGCGGACTCAATTGTGACGTACGATCCGTCATCCAATTGCTTCGTTGTTTTTCCTTCGGAAGGATAGGGTTCATTTTGCTCGATGAACAGAGCAACGAGACACCCTTGTAGCAGTTGGCATTGTCAACGTAGCTCGGTCGTTATAGGCCGTGCAGTTTTAGAATCAGACTTTTTTTTACATGGTATTGGGAGGATAGACGTGGATTTTGGGCTGTTCAGCTGTTCAAAAAAAAAAAAAAAAACTCTAATTCGATAAAATATAACTGCATATCTCTATTTTTCTTTGTTAAGAGTAAAAAAGCAATTGCATCATTTATAAATTGGGCGAGTGAGCGCGAAACGATGTATTATAATTTATTGATTCTAATTGTATCCTGTACGCTATTAATTTTTAGTGTAGCAAAACTTTTTTTTTTATATAAGTTTCCAGAATTCAGTTCTGAGATATATCTTTAGATTATTAAGGATATAAAACAGGTGAATTCAATTCAAGGTATATATATTTACATACACAGATAGATCATCTGCATTCTAGCAGTTAGATCCGTGAAAGAGTCTTATCGCTAGTGCAATTTTCTCGATTACTTGATTTTTCTCATTTTGTCAAGGAAAGAAAGATAGGGAGGACAGAGGAGCGAAAGAGCGAGCGAGCGAGAGAGAGAGAGAGAGAGAGAGAGAGAGAGAGAGAGACAGAGAGAGGAGCGGAACATAGAATTTGCGGAATGTCCGAGGCCTGAAAACCCGTTTGGCCGGTTTTTTAATTGCAAACGAGAAGATATTCGGGCGCGTATCTTCTCTTATACACCGCCATGAGAACGGGAGAGGGAAAGAGGGAGAGAGGGAGAGACGGAGACAGAGAGGAGAGGACGAGAGAGAAAGAGTGAGAGACCTCGGTAATGGTGGGGGATAGCAAGAGCTCTGGTGGGGGATAGAAAGAGGGAATGGGATATAAAGAGTAAGAGAGATAGAGGGAGTGAGAGAGAGAGAGAGACAGAGAGAGAGAGAGAGAGACAGAGAGAGAGACAGAGAGAGACAGAGAAGAGGGGGGATAATGCAAAAAGCGGGAGAAAAGCACGAGGTAATGAAAGTAAAAATGGAAAGGTTTCGTTTACTTCGTCTGCGTTTGTTTACTTACTCGCAAACCTTTCGTTTCCCGGCATGTTTGTAAGGTTGATGCTCGCCTGTATATATATATATATATATATATATATATATATATATATATATATATATATATATATATATATAGTATTATATGGAGAGAGACGTAAAAAAGCGAATTTGAATAAAAATGCATTCTATGCTCTTTGAAATTTCAATTTCATTATAAGATTTTTATTGCCGTATTAAAATTTCCACAACGAAGGATAAACTTGATATGCTAACACTGAAACTGCCATAAGTTAATTTAACATCGTTTGTTCATTTGTTTTCTTCCATATCTGGGCTATTATTTATGCATTACTGTGCCATTAACACATTCAATTTCACTTCTCTTAATCCAAACAAATTTTTGTTCGGTGTTCCAGATAAACTTTCGGCTAATTTTCATGGTGAAAAATCCAAGGAACGAGATTAATCCGATTAATTTTTACGAAAATCATGTATTCATTGCCGAGTTAAGGCGCCAAGTATGTAGAATCGCGCGAGTCGACGGTGATTCTTTTTTTATTTTTTCTTTTTTTTTTTTTGTTGAATAGTGAAAAGTCAGAATTAATCTTGTTAAGCCGGGATTTTTAGACGAGACTTTTTATTTTATTATCGGGTCTTGGCTTTGGTCGATCGATAAAAGCGTGACTATCTCTCTCTCACTCTCTCTCTCTCTCTCTCACTCTCACACACACACTCCCTCGCTGGTTCTCGCGTGCATTAGCATTATAAATCTCCCGCACGACGAGGCATTGGATATTGAAACGTCTGCACGATCCGCGCCCGGCGACGCCACGGGATTTTGCAATATTTATTGCGGGCGACGGCAGTGTGCGTGCGTGTGCGTGTGTGTGTGCGCGTGTTTCTCCTCCCCTTTGTATTCGGAATTACGCTTCCGCCGCGAGACGTGGCGAGGACGCCCGCGTCACCCGAGGTTCATGCGTAGCGAACGCCGTCCAGGGCCGGCTCAGGAGGCTGTCCTCCGTTAAATTTCCGCAGCTGTCCGCAATTAATCGGGCCCCGTTAAATTTTGCGGGCGTTCCTCGGGCTCCTCGATTCATCGTTCGCGCCGAATGACGCACTTTACGAACGGGGATCTGTTGATTAATCGCGGCGATCGACGAGCGTAAAGCAACGCGCGTACGTGCAGTTTTTCTTACAACGCCGCGGCAGCGCGTCAGGGTCGAAAGGATTTTTTCGCGACGTTCGCATTGGCAAGAGTTGCAAGATCATTCGTGCAAGCAATGGACGATACGAAGGGACACTTCGGTGAAAATGAAAAATGGACGAGCGCGCCGCCCGGGGCGGTGACTATTATTCTCCTATACGTGCTCGCGGTCTCTTTCGACTCCTCCACCCCGTAATATTGTCCGATTGGCAAAAAAAGTTCGATTATTGAAAATGAATAAAATAAATAATCTTTTAACGCTGAATTTATCGTATACCGATGCAGCAAGTATAAGTGTAGCGCGAACGCAAATACATGAAATAATTCGGCATTGTTTGATCAATGATATTATGAATGGATTTCAGTGTCACGCGCATTCTCGCCCAAAGTAAATGTACCGAAAAAGAAGGTTATCGCGCAATGCGAATCACTATTATACCCGATAGTATATATATATATTATTTATCGTCTGGCGTTTTTCAGCCTACGCTCCTTGATCAATCGTCGTCGTGATGAATATTTGTCGGACAAAAGTTTTCATTGCCGAACCTTCGTTCGCGCTGAAGAGTTTGCACGGGATGCGGGCAGCAGGGGAATTGGATAACGATTTTTGCGAAAAATCCAATGCACACGAGATGAGAAGGGAACGGGCAACGATCTCGTTTGGATTAGAAGTGCTTTCTTTGTACTTTTTCCTTTTTACTCGCACGATCGATTAGGCGCGGAGTTATTCAAGTATTGCACTGAGACCATCGTCCTACTCAAACGAATTCCAAAGAGACTTTCGTGCGAAGAACGAAGCAGTTGTACGAGCTAATAAGTTTTCTTTCTTTTTTTTCTTTTTTCCTTTTCTTTCGAATGCGTATACGCATTCGAAGGAAAAGAAAAATATATACGCATATACTTAAATTGCTTATCGTGGCAATGTATCGGAACAATTATACCTGTATCTATAATTATATCTATAATTAGGGGAGAGTAGCGGAAGCTTTGGTTGTTAAAAGCGGTATGGGCCTCGTTATTTTATGCTTTGAAAGGAAAACAAAATGTATATCTGTCGTTTTAACCAGCTTTGATAATGGGACATATCGCGGATTTCATTACGACTACTTTAGTTTTTCTCGATTCGAGAAAAACACGCACCGCGAACTTTTGCAAATTCGTTGGCGAATACAAAGCACTGCCGATAAGAAACAGAGTATATAGCGGCGGTAGCCCGTGGGTCTAGATACGATTATCAATTTTAATTTGGATTAACTTCTGTTATTTTTCTGCATTCGTATCTTAACGAACAGAAGAAGAAGAAGAAGTGAGAAAAAAAAACTGAATTATGCTCTGAGCAAATTATCAATCCTCAATTGTTTCCGATTGAATTGTTTAAGTTACAAGATGATATAGGAATATCTACTCCGTCGACCGTACACTTTGAAATGCGAATGGAGCAATTTATTCACGTGAAGAGAAGCTAATAGTGTTGTTTTTTTTTTGTTATGTAACAATACAACGATATAGCCAAGCAAAAGAGCAGAGATTAACTCGGAAAAGGTTAAATACTTCGACATGCTTCGCATTTTTAATGAGATGATACAAAAAAAAAAAGTGAAAAGAAGAACAAGAAAATAACGTGCGTATAAGACTACGAAACAAGATGAACGCGTATACAGCGATGCTTGCTTAATAGATAATAAACGAACTATCATAAAGTCAACGATTCTCCGCTTGGGCAAGAGCTCGGAAAAAATTGCACTTGAAAATTATCGCTTATATTTATTTACAAGAGATACGCTTTATCATTAGTGTACTGATATCGATAAGATCGTTATGAGGAAGATATATCGTCAATTGATCAGGTACGCATTAATAGCACCGGTGCATATTAATGCGCATGTTAATGTAATTCCCAGCTTTCTAAACCGCAGATAAATAACCATATCGATCTGTCTGATTATTATAAAAAATGTGTACATTTTATAATTTCACTGAGATGAAACAAAAAAACCAAAAAAAAAAAAAAAAAACAACCGATCCTATCACATAGATGGAGCCAACGGTGGGCTCATTTGCAATTCTAACGTATATATTTGTCCCTTGTACATCGGTTCTCCGGGTTTCTCTTCGTGTCGCACTGTATATAATAATACAATACGGACCGAGCAAAAGCCCACAATTTACATATACAGATACTTTTTAACCGCGACGATTCGAGCGTCACCCGGATATCAGGGTCAATTCTCTATATATGTGTGTGTGTGTGTGTGTGCGATTCGAGCGATATCTCGAGTGCGCGCGGACGAACCGTCGTCGTCGGTGCGAGGACGGGTTGAGCGGTCCGCGCGAGATCGCGATATACCATAAATTC